>VWYO01014575.1:0-13622 GCA_013400275.1 Rhadina sibilatrix | reverse complement strand
AAAAAAAAAATCATGTTTTCAAAAATAAAGGTTCCAGAGAATTGCTTTACATGAAACTCTGCAGCTACATCTCTCCATCTCCACATTTTATTTTTAGAGAGAAAAAAAAAATTGCAGCATAACAAGAAATCACCAGCAATCAGTGTGGTACACAGCAGACCAGGACGTGTCCTGGGAAATTCATCTCCCTCCCAGGTAAAACATAGATGTGGCTAACACTGCAATTTGCTCTGCTGTGCATATCTCATCCATCAAGAAGGGACTGGAATGGGAGGATGTGAGCTATTATCTCCTCATGATGATATGGGAGCAGCTCTGTAAAGGTGCAGAGCTCTTGCTGGGTGTGTGCTGCTGGCAGGACTCTGCTGAGGACATGTCCACACAGGATCTTGCTAGGCAGAAAGGCAGGAGAGGTGGCCCCAAACAGCACAGGTGAGTCTGAACCACCCCTGATGTAAAACCTACACTGTCTTCTTTCAGCTGTGACAATGCTCTAGCAACAAGGACCAAAGGGATCACAGCCAACAGGCCCCATGCTCATGTTCTTCCCTGTCTGAGCTGCCTCTGCTCTAGGACAGAGCTAGAAATAAGGCAACTTCTCCTCAAGCACTGCTGAACCTTTTTCCTCCCTCCACAGTTTTTCAGGAACAAAGAGAGATCAGCTTCACCATAGTGCTCCCTGCAGATATTGGCTGACACATAAAGGCCAGGACACCTGTCAAGGATTGTCTGGACAATCCATTTCCCACACCAGAGCACTCCCACAGTTTTTGCAGGATTTCCACAGCTCCCAGTCTTCACAAGGTCAGAAAATGGGGAACAGCTTCCAACTTCACCAGCCTGTGGGACAAATCAACTGCTTTCCTCCCAATACATCTGTTCTGAAACCACCAAGACACAGTTGCTTGTTCTGTCATTATCCTCATTGCTCATCCAAAGTGCTGGGCACAGTGTCCAGGCTGGTATGAGATGGGCTCCAGCAGTTCCCCCTCTGGCCCTTCTCCTCCTGGCCAAGGAGCATCTCAGGTTTTTCACCTCTTCACCTCAGTAACAGCTGCATTTCACTCTCTCCACAGGTGGCCAAGGGCCAGTTTCAGGCTCTTCAAGCAGTGATATTCACAGCTGGCAGCCCGGGAGCTGGGGAAGGCCTGGGAAGGCTCAGAGGAACTTCCACGAAGGTGCTGAGGCACCCGGGCACTAGTACTAATCCTCAAGGCCTTGAGCACCATCTCCTGGTCATTCATGGATTTAGTGGCAACTTAACCTCATTGTTTCCTCCACGTCACCATCCCCGCAAAGCTTGAGGGGACAAACGGATCCCTTGAGGGTTCGTGGGAGCCCTTAGAGACGTGCAACACCTCAGCAGGGTCACTCAGACATTTACTGCCACGCACCCAAAATGCCACGAGCTCCCCCAGCCCCTCTCCTGAGAGCTCTGTCGCTCTCTTCTCCCTTTCCAGTTTTAACGGGAGCAAACTCTCCCACTGGCACAGCCGCGTTGGCACGCCCCTGTGCCACCATCTCCGCCCGGTGGCACTGAGCAGCCGGCGCAAGATGCTTCTGGAAAGCTCCAGTCTGTTTCCCTGGCTATGGGCAGCAGGATACGACAGGCACTGCTCCCTGCCTGGGCTCCAGGATCCAGCAGGATCACTGCTCTGCCTGTAAATATTGCAGTGGCAGAGCTCAGCCTTTTGGCACGAGGAAAAGGAGGATAAATGCTACCCACCCCCTCAGAGCCACAGGAGCCCTGCATCTATCTAACTGCACTTCATCATGGGTGCATTAATTATCAGATTATATTCCAGGAAGCTGCAGATAAAAGAAGCTTTATGGAATTTAGTCTTAAAGGAGCTGGTGTGCACAATGAAGCTGTTGCATCATGCCAGTACCAGAGAAGCAAAGTTTACAGTAGGTGCTGAGTGCATTTTACAAGGCAGGGCCAGGGGAAGGATCATGTGCAGTCATAGCAGCTATTCCACACTCCAACACTTTCATTAGCGCCACAAGGGACACTGGCACACGGGCACAGCTCCTTCCCTTTTTTCACCACGTCCCTGGTGAATTAGAGGGTGCTGGCAGATCTCAGGGCTGTTTGCTCACAGAGAGGATGGATATGCCCAGACCTGCCTGAGACTCTCCTTCCTAAAAGACCCACAGCAAAAACATGGATCAGACCTGTGTGGCACAAGGTGCCATCCAAATAGTGCTGAAGTCATTTAGCACAACTCCCAGGAAGTCTCTGCTGGAGAAGAGAGGCCCAAAGGTCAGCTCTTCAGCTCTGTGCTGGAAGAGTTCTCCAGCTGCACAATAATGTAATGAGAGCAGAAGGAACAAAGCAGCCCTTACACCTTGTAGAAGAAGGTACCTGTGAGCACATCACTGGTTCAGTCACAAAAATCTCCAACCTAAATTCTCAGGACAGCTTTTTTTGGTTTCTCATATCCATAAGCCCCAGCTCTGTCCTGTACCAGTCCTCTGCTCTCTGTTCACAGCAGTGGAGGATCACACCTGATTCCCATCTTTTCCTCTGCTGCTTTATTTCTCATGTGTTGGGGGAGACTATTGTTCTACCAGCAGCTGACTGCAGGGAGACTTCCCACGCAGTGAATGTCTATGAACCTCTCCTGTCCATGGCCATGCTGTGCATACTGCATACCTGGGATTGATTTCCCAGAGAAGCCCCAAATCTCTCAGGTGGAGCAGCACACTGAGCTCCTGAACAAGCCTGGCAGATACCAGGTGCCAGGCACTGGCACCCTCCCCTGTCCCTCACTTCTGATTTCTTCAGAAATCAGAGCGACTGCCATCAAACAAGTTCTCCACAGTCACTGTCACCAGCTCAGAGCCAGTTTGGCTCACTTGGGATTTGGGCAACATCACAAGATTGGCATCATCAAAAGAGATTATGTGCTCTGCTGCTCCTTGCTCAAATGTCTGAGTCACCTGTGTGGAAGGAAGATGACCCAAGGGTCAGACATGAACAGCACCAATTTCCTCTGGATCCCTTCACAGCTCACACCTTTCCCAGCCCCAGGCTCAGGTAATAACATTCAGCTTCACATCACAGGTCTGCAATTACAACAGGCATGAGACTAATAGGAAACTCCAAACCACACACACCAGTGATGCAAAAGAAGACAGGAGAGTAATTTAAATATTTCTCTCCACAAATTGCTATAATTTAGCTCCACAAGCAGTCGTAGACAGTAAACACTGTGATTATCCACTGGAGGAATGCTATCCCAGGGAGTCTTGCACACTGGGCTCCCTCATCCAAGAAACTCTTCCTGACTGATGGATGAGATATTGAAGAGGAAGAGGCCGGGTTCAAACCTAGCACTGGGCCTCCAACAAAACAGCTGCAGAGTCACAGGGTATCATTGTGATGTTAACAACCCCTGAGTAACCAGGCACCTCCACACACACTGCCAATCCTCCTCCTCAGCCCCCTGAAGTCATGACTGAGCTGCTTCCCCTCCAGCAAACCCGCTTCATGCCAGCACAGAAATCCCAGAGCATGCTGGGCTGGGGGTCTGCATCATGGACCCCTCCAAAAATGGGAAATCAAGGAGCAGAAAGTGCAACAGGGCCCACAGGCTGGATTTGGGAAGAATAAGAGGGTGGGAGAGGAGGATGGATGAACAGTGCAGTGGCTGTGACACAGAGCAGTCCTTACCTGCACAATCCAGGCAGCAGTGGCTTGGAGAAGGCCACCTTGGGATGCTCAGTACCGAGATGCCTCTCCAGCTTGTCCTGGGAGGGGAAGAGCTCCCCACAGAGCTCACAGATGAAGCTGCTGCCTATCTGTGGGAAGTGCTGGATGGTGCCATGGCTCTGAAGAGCTCCCAGGGAGCAGAGGGCCATGGAGCAGTATAAGCAGCAGAATGGTTGGGAACTCGTGGGTTCCCAGCACTGTCTGAGTCTGGCCTGGAACAGCCAAGGTGAAGGTTTTGTCACAGCAGATGCACTGCAGGGAGGAGGACTTGGAGGAGCGGCGATTCTGAGCTGCAAAGACATCAGGGTGGTGGGTCCTGTTGTGTTACCACAGCCCTGATAACTGCTGCAATGACAAGGATCAAATGACAGTTACCATCCAAAGCTGCGGGATTTAAACCAAAAGAGAGTAAGTTTAGATGGGATATTGGGAAGGAATTCTTCCCTGGGAGGGTGGTGAGGGCCTGGCCCAGGTTGCCCAGAGAACCTGTGGCTGCCCCATCCCTGTCAGTGTCCAAGACCAGGCTGGATGGGGCTTGGAGCAACCTGGGCTAGTGGATAGTGTCCCTGCCCATGGCAGGGGGTGGAACAAGATGAGCTTTAAGATCCCTTCCAACCCAATACATTCTGACATTCTATGATTGCGTTCCAGGGACAGCATGACAGCCAGAAATGATATGAAAAGCAACAGAACAGGGGAGTTGTGCTCAGCAGGTACAAGACATGCTTGTCCTCCTACCAGACAAGCACTAACACCTCACTGTGTTTCTCCACTGTCCCTGATGAGCTGAATAGAGCTGCATCTCTGATCCTTGTCTCATTCACTGCAGGTCTCCTTCTGGTGTGAATTCTTGTTCCCTTGTAGCAATGTGCTCCCACACACATTTCCTCCAAGGCATGCCATTTGCAACATCACTATTTTTATTCCTGCACTTCCTGGCAGCAGGAAACTTGAGTGTATGAGATTCCTGAGGGTCCTGATGGGCAGATACATAGCACTTTGCAGCCAAAGCCCATCTCTCCCCATGGACCTGTTTTTCCCTATGGACTCTGCCTCTGTACAATTTTTCCCTCTGCCAACCCCAAACTGCTGCATGTGGCTGCACCCTGGTGCAGGAGCAGGGAGCAGCAATGTTGGCATATGAGATCAACTCCTGAGTGCACCAGCTCATCTGGTAAGCCTTGTTACACATTTCACAGGTAAAGGGCTTTCCTCCAGCATGGGTCACCATGTGGCACTCCAGGAGCAATGGGGCACTGAAGATTTTGGAGCAGGTAGGGCAGGGGTGGTGTTCCCAGGAATGGGCTTCGTGGACGTGCTTGTGGTGTTCCTTGCAGGGTGGCAAAGCTCATCTGGCTCTTCTTGCAGTCATAGGGATTTTCAGTGTCTGCTGCCCAGAAACACAGCAAAAACCAGAGAGGGCCAAGAAATCAAGTGAAAAGAAGAGAAGAACTAAGAGGGAAATTCACAGAGGGAGGGGAAAAAAAGGGAAAGAAATGTTACTTCCTAGGTGAAAACTAAAACTGGACTTTGGGCTTTAGAAATAGGTATTGCTGCTCCTGGTCATTGGCTACTTGCCGTGGTGGGCTCCCAGCAGCTTATTTGCTGGAAGCCACCCCTGCCATTGGTTTTGGGTTATTGCTACTCACAGCATCAAACCACTAAATTCTCACTTTTCTTGGGAGGAAAAGGCCCCCAGGAGACCCCCAGCAGACACTAGTAACACCTTGGCATGCAGCTGCCACTCAGCCTATGCTTGAAAAACTTCATCTCTACCTTCATCACTATGGGAAGAACTCAGCACAGCGTCCCCTCGCACAGCACCACTGCCCCAGATTTCCAACCAACTAAAGACCAGATGACAGAGTCCAATAGACCTGGAAATCTTAAGACACCAAGTGGTGATCCATAATCTGCAAACACATCAACGGAGAACAGCAGACTGGAGCACTGGTTTCCAGACTGTCCCGTTCTGTCAAAGTCACTTTGAATTGTGACCTCTTAAGATTTCTTTCCACGTCCCTTCAACCAACCCTGTCAGTTTTTCTGACCTAAGTGAAGAATGATTTTTCAATCTACCAAGAATGATTTTTCTATCAGATGGTAACTGTTTTTGTTTTTTTTTTCAAACAAGACCATGGAGAGGAAAAGCCTTTTTTATAGAGCTCTTGACACATTTCTGAGATTTGAGGGTAAGACAAATCTTGATAAACATGATCTCCTAAATGACTGTAGAGAGCCCTGGAAAGCAGATGGCTACAGAGGAGGTTATGGAGTTGGCTGAAAGAGCCAAACCCTGCCCTTGCATGCACCAGCTGCCAAGAGTGACAGTGCTCTGACTACAGCAGGGTTCAAAGGAGAAGCCAAGAGATTCCATGTTGTACTTCCACCAAAGAAACCAATCCATTACTTGCAGTGCTGGGCATGGTTGGGGATGGATGCAGTTTCTTCCACCAGGATGCTCTGTGCCTTCCAAGTGCTTCAGTTCACCTAACTTAATTACCAGAAATTTTTGAGAGCTTTTTTTGCAGTAGAGATGCAAAAACTGATGTTTTCAAGTGGGAAGTGCAGACTGAACGCATCTCCATGCAGCATATACATTCTCAGAAATGTGAGGTCTCCTCAGTTTTAATAGCAAGCTCACACTCCTCAGACATGAGGCTGGCAGTTATCACTCAAATCACACAAAAGCCACAAGGTCCATAAGTCACCTGCAATATGTGGGCCTGGTAAGCAGTGATGTCAGAGCTGTGATGTCAGAGCTGAGTAGACTGGCCTCGAAGTTAAGATATGGAAGTTCAGTGCAAGGATCTGTATGTAGAATGCCAGAAAGAAGCTGGTACCTGGCAACCCTCCTCTGGACACTTCATCCAGGATAGATGTTTTTGCCAAGTAAATAACATTTTCCAGGGCTTTTGTTTTTGATGATGCTTCTTGCTTGGTTTTGTCTCAACCTTGGCTTGAAGCCCTGAAAAGCCACTCAGTGGCAGCAGTTTGCTCTCTTTGATAATGCTGCCATTCACAGAGGGAGGGGAAGAGCAGTCACGCTGACTCCCCAGGCCCCTCTGCTACACACGCCAAGGTGTCCAGGCTGTGCATTCACAGACACATGAACTGTCTGCTCATCTGCTCCAGAGTCCTCAGGGCATCAGCCCTGGCACATCCCATGGCTAGACAGAGTCAAGGGGAGTGGGACAAGTGCCTGCAGCAGCAGAAGGTGACAGAATCAATGGCAGATAAGAATCACCCTTTTTCTAGAAATCAAAGCCATGACCAGGTGAAAATGCCAGCTGGATTGGTGGCAACACCTGGTGGAGCTAGAAGAGAGGATCTGAACTGGGAATGAATATTGGATTTGCAGTGTAGGACCTCTCTTAGGAGGCCACTGAGGCAAGGAACAGGAGTGGAGCATGTGTTGTCATCCTCCAAGCCCTACAACTACAGCAGTCATCAAGCCGCCTTCAGCTTCATATACATTTCCTGCCTCACTCCCACTACAGAATACTAAGGAATCATTAAACCAAGTCCTGCTGGAGGACTGCCCCAAACCCAGAATGACAGGTAGAATAAATCAAGTCCTTAGGAATTCCAGTATTTCCCCCCAGATGGGGATGAAAATCTGCATCTGCTTGCACATGTGCAGGAGCCTGTTCATCTCTCTCCCTGCAGGAGCCAGGCTCCATCCAGCAGAGATGCTCTGCAGCAGCATCTGGGTGTCTGTCAGGAGCTCCACAAAGTCCTCTCAGTATTGTCACAACAGTTTGGCCCTATAATCCTCTGGGCTCCATCTGCCTGAATTCAGTGAATGGAAAAGGGAACAGCTCAGCTTGCAGCGTGTTCTCAAAGGGCTTCAAAGGTAGGGGAGACCAGAAAACCCAAGGCACCCAGTCCTGCCTGGCTCACTAATGCTCAAGGCCTTATGCTCAGCACATTTGGATTCACCTTCAAGCAGAGGATGAACATGACAAATCAGAATTTCTCCAAGAGAGACAATATCTTCTACCCCCATATGCAAACAGAAATGCATCTCTGGCACCCAAATGTCTCCTGAGTATCAGTCCCAGTCTGAGCCCAGAGAAAGAAAGTCTCAGTGGCCATGTCTGTGAAGGCAACACCTCCAACACCTCAAGACGTTTATCAGCCTCTTCTGATACCCTGGAATCACAAAGACCCCATTACTGACTCCTAACTAGAGTTTCATTGTAAGAGGTCTGTAAGTCAGTGTTTGATCCACTGAGAAGGAGCTCTGAAGTGCCCTGGCTCATGTCCCTCTCATGCCCTCGTATGACTATCAAACACACCAACCTTTTACACTCCAAGGTCCAAGGTAATCAAGAACTCAGTGGGCTGAGTTGCCCTTGGTGAAAATGTTAAAGGCACACAAACCAGACTTGTGATTCCAGAGCAGCCGTAGCACCTTCTTCTTCCTCTTACATCAAAAAAGGGCAATTTTATCCTCATTCCTTTCTCCTATCTAATTCTAAGCTGGATCTTTTGAGTTTGCCTTGATGAATCAGAAAAATGATGACTCCAGAGTGAAACCCCAACCCTTTAAAGACACCTCAGCATCATGACATGACAGACAAAGTCAGGAAGAGGAACAGTGTTTATTCAGGATAATGAAGAGACTTGGGCAAAATCTACTGTGTCCCAAAAGTAATCTAGGATTGTACTTGTCACTTGATTACTTGATAAATAAAACTGGAAATTGGCAAATACATTAATTTGAAAAGGATTTTTTCACTGTTGCCGTAACTAAGTTGAAGAAGATGTACAGTTACAGTTCAGTGGGAAAAACCAAATCCAAAACTTGTAGCTCATCCCAGATATCCATGCATGATTTTTGTGCTTGTGTCTTTTAATCATTCTGGTTCAGTACCAACCAGAACAATCCATCATTCTCACAGCATTGCCTGGGAGAAAAGCAGGAAGCACAGCTTGGGAAAAAAGGGTAAAGTCTCTGGGACCCAGAAAATACACAGTGCCATGTAAGAAGAGAAAGTCTCTGGGATGGGAAGGAAGCAATGGCAGGCTAAGGGAATATTCAGTAGAAGATTCTGAGCTATTATGAACAGCTCCCTCAACAAAGACTTCTTGGAGACATGAATCTGATCCCCAGCAAAGCCAAGGGAAATTCACAGATGAAATATTTTCCTCCTTCTCCCATCAGAATGTTTCTGATTTTATGACACAAAATGGAGTTGTTCTGAATGCACTCACTGCTCTGCTGCCATGCCAAGGTGTTTCTGCCAGCACATGCCCTGTGCCACAGTGCAGGACCTCCTGCTCCCTGCTAGCTGGACAGCATGGGACACCAAAGGTACCGTCAGTTAATCCATCAGTTGCCAGCAGACTCAAATCATCCCCTCCCTCTTAATTTTCATCATAAGAAATATTTGTGCTTCTGTTTGTTCAAGCTGCAATTTGAGGGAATTCAGTGCTGTGTAATTAAGGAATGCCCCTCCTTGGAATGGCTATTACCATGAGATAATTAACCATGCTGGGAATCTGGTGTTTCGAGAAAGCAATTGTGCTTAACCAATGACAAAGCCAAGTGGATGTTGGGAATGTTTGCTACAGAGGAAATTATCAGCATTATGAGCACAGTTTTGCTTTCTATTAAGTCCTCATTTACATTTCACTGCATGTTAATTTAGTTTTAAATTTTACGTGACTTCAGAGTCTCTTGATCTGAAGTGTTCAGAGTGTGCCTAAACCCACCTAAACTTGGAAAGTTGTCCCACTAGGCAAAAGATGGGGGCTCCTGAGTCCCTGAGCCACCACAGGCAGGCAGCAAACAATAAAATCCCATAAAAACAAGTAAGAGGAGTGGCCTGGCCATCCAGCAGAATGATGTGTCATGGAGACACCAAGTGTAGGATTCCCATTAGCACACTGCTGCACACAGGAGACCACGGGTCAGTGACCAACACAAGCAGAAATGCTACCTGGATCAAAAAAAAGGAGCACAACCCAAATAAATTTCCCATTGCCTTCAATCACAAGGAATTCCAAGTAAGACACTATCTGTATTTAACATTGAGACATCTCCAGCTTAGGGGAATTTTTAGATATTTGTTTTCAAAGGCAGTCACTACCATACAGCAAAGTCACCAATGGAAGTTTAGTTTACTCATACCTTTACCATCAGAGATGTTTGCTCAGGCCACCAAGTTGCCCAGCAGAAGCTGGAGTCCAGGGAAGGATGCTTTCACACTCCCCAGAAGTTTCCACTTTCAGAGTTTTCTCTTCATCCACCTTCCTGAGCAGATTGTCCATGGCTTCCCTCTGAGAGCTGCCTTCACAGCAATCCAAAACTACCAAAGAAACAAAGAAACAGCCACAAAACTGTCTATGACAGCATTGTACAAACTCTTGGATCTGAACAGCTTTGTCACTGTGATGACCTCATGCTGCACTGCCTCCCCAGTTGTGAGAAATGAGGATCACTTTCTAAAATGTTTAAAAAGTTTAATAAGGAATAATAAAGGACAAAGCAAAAGTAACAGTGCTGGGTGCATAGCTGTAGCCAGGTGCACATGGTTAACTATAACAACTCTTCTCATATACTTTTTCATTGCATTGGTCAAATGCGTATTCGTGAAGATTATACAAATTCAAACATTCCTTTGAGTTCACATGTTCTGGAAATTCTTTAGCTTAGTTTGACCCTTGACCTCATGTTCTTAGAGTACATGCCACAACACAGAAGTGATTTTGAGAGTCTTGTGTTTTATTTTTTCTCAAGGCCTCTTGGTCTATGATTTGACAGTTATTGATAGCTTGCTCTTTCTGCGTTATTTGCCTGGGGGTTTTTTTTAATGTTATCTTATCATACAGACGTTTTAGTCATTTTTACAAATACTTTCAACCAATATTAGCTATTTCCCTATTGTCAGTTAGTTACAAAAATAAAGGCACTAGTTATTATTTCACAACTACAATTACTTCTGCAAAATTTATTGCCATAATACACAGCACATAAGCCCCTATTTTAACATTTTGCGAAAGTCTAAACTATAATATATATTTATCACACTAAAATATACAATCCACACGGGGATTAGGGCATTAACCATAAAAGGCTGACAAATTACATCGTATCAAAAGCAGTTACAAAGAGATTACAAACTGTACTGTATCAAAATAACTTGCAAAAGCCAATATCTAACAGCTAAAGCCAACAAGTTCATAGGTATTTATAACACTGATGCTTCCCGGGCACGGCTGCTGCCACCACCAGCCTATCATTGGCAGCACAAGCCGACTTGCCCCAACCACGAAACCGCTGTGTTTCCTGCCGCAGCAGGTTGTTTTCTGCACTAGCCCACGGTGCAGGAAACACTGCACTTGTGCTCCCTGCACTAGCCCGTAGTGACCAGCCTGTCACTGCTGCCTGCACCTGCCCCGCAACCGCGCCGCCCACAAGCCACCACATCCTGAATCCCAACCCTGAAAACCCATAGCTGCTGCAGGGGCAGGGCTGTGGCCACAACAGCCTGTTCTCCCCAACGTGAGGAACATGCAGCTTGCTACTCTTTGGAAATTGTGCCCAGCCCACCGCAGGAGCTATGCGGATGCAGCGCACATTGCAGCACACGTGCTCCACCTGCCTGCTGCTGACAGACCGCTGGGGTTCTTGTGGTAATGCTGTCCCTGTCTTCTGTTTCTTTCACCTTCTCTCTTTTCCCCTCTCTGCTCCTTTTCCTGTCCCCTATCAGTAGGAACACTTAAACTTTTTTATCAATAAACAGTTCTTGGACATATTGTCGTATTTGCACTTTATTTTCTTTGAAGAAATCTATCAGAAGAATCCTTCCCAATTCCCCCTTTTGTAGCAGAACAGGACAACACCCTTTACTGCATTTTCTGCCCCCTTTTTTTATTTATTTTTTTTTTTTTTTGCTTTCAAGTTTCACCTATATGTGCTCTCCAGCCTGTCCCAATACCTTCCTGGGCACACACAGAGCTCAGATCACTGCCTTTCTCTCCTAAAAGAGACCATGTCTGGTCCTGCTCATCAACATCAAGTTGGGACCACTCTCAGCTTGGAGAACAATAAGTAAGAAGCCTTCTGTCACTTGCATGGCACAGGTGTCAGCTCTTCCCATCTGTTCACAGCATCACAGAATAATTACGGTTGGAAGCGACCTCTGGAGAACATTTGGTTCAATCCCCCTGCCATAGCAGGATGACCCAGAGCAAGTGACACAGGAACTCATCCAGAGGGGTTGGATATTCTCCAGAGAGGGAGACTCCACACCCTACCTGGGCAGCCTGTTCCAGTTGTCTGCCACCCTCAATGAAAAGAAGTTAGGGTCTTAGGGTTTCAATCTCTGTCCTTGGCAATGGTTGTGAGGCAGATGAGGGACAGTTACAGCTGAAAGGAAAGCTGATGATCAGGAACTGACAAGCAGGTAGCAGAGAGGTATTAGTGGTTCTGCTCAAACTTCCCTATAGAGCCTTGTCCTTATTCCCAAAAAAGCTTTTTCGGGTTTTGAGGAGTACCAGGCACCTCCTCTGGCCCAGGTTCCCCCTGTAGGGGTTAGTCTGACACTCATCCTGGTCTCCAGGTTGCTTCATTGCTCAGCTTTCACTATTTCCAGAGTCCAGCACAGAAGAACCTGAGACCACACACATGTGCAGTTGATGCTGTTCAGAAGGCAGGTGGAAGTGCCAGGTGAAGCTTGCCCATCACCTGGTAAACCATGTGTATGATGCTACCTTGAAGACACAGACACCTTTGTGTGCTACTGCCCACACAGTTTGCCTGTTTCAGATTTTCTTATCAGCTTCTCCAAGGCAGTCAGGAATCCCTCTTCTACTGCCTCCAAAACCCTATGATGGGGCTCAGCTGTGCTATGCTCTGGATCAGCTCCTCCCTGCAGCACAGCAAGCCAGCGGTCAGAGTCTCTTCCTCAGCTGTTCTCTCTGTGGGGAAAAAGATTCAGAAACACAAGAGAAGAAATAGTCAGAAGAAACTGACAGGTTCCTGAAGCGAGGGAGACTCTGAAAGATCTAAGTGAATAGCAAAGCTCATCCCGAGCACAAGCGGCAGAGGAAAATCACTTTACTATTCTCTTTAAACTCTGTGAAAGGAAAATGTCTCATTTATCTAACAGAGCACAAAGCCATAAAGCAAGCTGGAGGTTAACACTAGGTTTGCAAGGCCACTGTTTTGTGTCAGACTCGAGTAAAAAGGAAGTTTTCAATCCCAAGCCTCAGCTGTGCTCTGACCCACACTGGCTGCCAGCCATCGATCCAGCCCTCCAGGCAGCAGTGGGGAGAGCCCTGCACAGCTACACCTCCTGCTGCAGGCAGGAATGCTGCAGGATCTTGGCCATCATGTGATAAACCTCCCACATGTAGATACAGGGTTTCTCTGTAAGGCTGCCCACTTGTCTTGCCAGAGGTTGCACCCAATTTCCTACCTGCTTGTTGTCCGGCTTCTCTGCTGCCCTGTTCCCTCTCCAGCAGAGCCACTCTAAGCTCAGGATTTGTGTCTTGAAAGAGCTTCAGAGAAGACATGAGGGGCTGAGTGTCCAGGGGCTGTGTGTCACTATCCTGGGTGTGAGCATCCTTCACTTTGCCCATCAGCTTCTTGAACATTGACTGTTCCTCTGCCTTGGCCAGACAGGCAGCCAGAGCCTGCAGCAGAACAGAAATGCAGGAAGGCTTAGAGAACAGTCGACTGCCCTATACAGACAGACACAACAAACAGAACCCTAGAGTTTAGGTCAGGGGACAAAAAATTAAACAGGACACAAAAATAACCACACACCGAACCCAAGCTCTGGCCTGTGGCCACCCACCCTGGGAAGAAGGGCAACAAGCCCTGCTGCCAGCCCTTATCGATACAGCAAATCCCACAAACTGGAGCTGGTTCTGAAATGAATAAAGAACCCCA
>VWYO01014574.1:135349-163624 GCA_013400275.1 Rhadina sibilatrix | reverse complement strand
TTTTTTTTTTCTGGGAAATCCTATTTTGAAAGTTATATAAAGCAATTAATCCTAACTTTAACATTAATGTTATCCATGGACTAGGTTCCTTGGAGCATTTTGCTCCACTAAGCTACTGAAGCTTCACAAAAATAGAACTCAGTCCCAGGTGTTGTATTGAGAATTGCCCTGATGTAGAAAGTCTGCAGAGGGTGTATGACTGCATATCTGTATATCTGCAGAGTGCCCCAGATATGCAGAGGGTGTATATCTGCATATCCATACTACTTAAGGATGTTGCTACATTTGGTTGTCAGCTCCACCTCCTTTTCTCCTCATCTGAATTGTAGAAAGCAACCTGCATGTACTAGGAGCTAGTCTACATTCAGGATCACTCAGTCTTCTTCCCTGCTTTCAAGGAGCTGCATGGCCTGAGAGAAACTGGCAAAGGGACTACTCAGCACTTCTTGCTTCTTCCAGCCCAGTGATAACGAGACTGGCAGCAACAGGAGAAATCAGCTGCAATTATGATGGGTATTTGTGAAGTGTGAAGTGTGAGGGGTTATAGACAGGGAGTCCCATTTTCTCCTGCAATGTTGTGGATGACTCAACTATTTCCTTTAAAAACCCCCACCTGTCTAACTCTCAGTAGTTTTGTTATCAACCACCTTCCACAGTTAAAACAAAAGTAGAAAACCAAAATCAAATTAAATCAACTGGAACTGCATTTCCCTAACTCTTGACAGAGCCAACAGTCAGTTGCATCCGTGGGCAGTTTATGGGACTTGTGGATTGTAGCTGTTCTGGGAGACCAGAGGCTTCAGGTGTGACTTTGCAGTCATTTACCTACCCCACATTTACCTACCTATCAGGATTACCAAGTTGTCTGTTATCCAACATAATGGAGAGTTAATTTTCTTGCCTTCATCACCGTTTTAACCATTCCTCAGCTGACCATTCTACTTATCTTACAGGAACGATTTTCCATCTCTGAACTGAATTCATCAAAGAAATACTTATTTCAGTCATCAGCTTTATTATTCTCTTCAAAGAGACTACACCTCCCTCATTCTCTGACTACCCATATTATTACATAGAGTTCAAATTATAATCTACCCCTTGCTTTGTCTGTCTTCAAATCAGGCTCACCTGACAACCCCCCAGAACTTACAGACATGTGGCAGGTTAGCTGCAAAGCCCACGTGTCCTGGTTGTGTATGAGCTGCCTGCAAGGAGCAGAATTAAAGCAACCCCACTCTTTCAGGTTTGCTAAACAGAAAGTTTGCTTATCCTAGGCCCCACAGGCTGCAGTCACCTATGTTGCAGTGGCACAGCTCCAGTATGTAAAACTATTAACCATTTTCAAGGTTTAATTTGCCAGAGAGAGGCAGTTATTGGTGATTAGGTTTATTTTCAAAACTTCTGTTTTGATTAATTACTACGAAGATGTATTTACCTGGCAGTATTTCTCAGACCATGAGTACTTTATTGGATATCTTTTCATTGATTTATTTGGAAGACTGATGTTGTCTGCACAGCCAAATTCTTAGCTCACCTCCAGTGCTGTCTGAACTAATGGTATATTTTAAAATGGGAACATTTCTAAACAAGGTGGGGAGCAAAGATATGGCCAAAGCCTTTGGTGACCAACACTGTTAATTTTTATTTCCTGTACGCTGTATGACTTTGTTAATAATCATCTGTGGACTCATGTGAAGGATGGGAGAGATTTGTGGAAGCATTCTACTCCTTATAGTTTATGATTTTGAGAACATTGACATTTGAATGACTGTTGGAGGGCAAAAGACAAGGGAGTTTGGATCTTCACTGAGGGTACATGTTCACATAGTGGTTGTCATGGTTTAACACCAGCTGACAACTAAGCCCCAGGCAGCTGCTCATTCAACCACCCCAAAGGAATGGCAAGGAGAATGGGAAATGTGAGAAAACTCATGGGTTGATATAAAGGCAGTTTAATAGGAAAGCAAAAGCTGAACACATAAGCAAAGCAAACCAAGGAGTTAATTCATCACTTCCCATGGGCAGGCAAGTTCAGCAGGACAGCAGGGCCTCATCATGTGTTATGGTGACTTGGGAAGACAAATGCCATCACCCTGACTGTCCCTTCTTCCTTCTTCCCCTGCTTTATATTCTGAGCATGACACCACATGGTGTGGGATATCCCTTGGGTCAGTTGGGATCAGCTGTCCTGGCTGTGTCCCCTCCCAAATCTTGTTCCTCCCCCAGCATCCTCAGTGGCAGGGTGAGGAGCAGAAAAGGCCTTGACTCTGTGTAAGCACTGCCCAGCAGTAACAAAACATCCCTGGTTCATCAACACTGTGTCCAGCACAAATCCAAAGTAGAGCTTCATATCAGCTACTATGGAGAAAATTAAATATAAGACAGCCAAAACCAGAACAATGATTTACTGTTGAAGTGTAAACCCCTCGGAGTTCTCCAGGGGGAGAGAAGGGTACAGGGGGTGAATTGAAGCCTTTAGAGAAACTAAAATGTATTAAGCCACATAAATATGAAGTAGAAGTTTAGACTTTAGTTTTAAGCAAATAGACTCTAAGTGCCTTAAGAANTAAGCAAATAGACTCTAAGTGCCTTAAGAATCAGTCAGCTAGCACAAGAGCCCAGAGCCCTAAGGCCTGGTAGCTCAGCTTTAGACATAAAAAAGAACATTTTAGAACATCACTCACAGTACTAGATAGAGTAGGTACAATTTTTATGTGAATAAGGTAGAAGTTTTTTGCTTTACTATGTATGCTACATGTTTAGGTTTTTGTGTAAGGTCTGATACCAATTTTCGTAGTTTTTCGTTTTTTTTTTTTTTTTTTTGGTAGTTTTACATACGTTCAAAATTAGGTTTAGATTGGTGTGAGGAGAATGTTTTAGAATTGTGTTCTTGGTTGATTGGCTAACCTATAGATAGGGATATGAGCATGCATTTATGGTTTATAGATAAAAATCCCCTGGGTTTGGGGCTATGGTATTGATTCATCGATGATGGATCCATCCTCCTGCCACCTACAACTAGAGAGAATGGGGCTCTGCCAGGGACCTGTGGCCAGGGAGCCCTTGCCAGGTCTCTCTAAGGTATTGCTGTTTGGGGATGCTGCTACTGTCACTTGGAGGGTGCTGCTGCTGCTGCTGCTGCCGCTGTTACGCCAGAAGCCTTTGCTGCTGCCGCCACTGCTGCAGAGAACTCTGCTTGAAACAGGACTCTGGGCCAGGAATCTGCCTTTTGCTTGGGGCTGGAACCCCTTGTCAATCTGTCTTGCCCCCGTGGCTTGAATTCCCTGTGAATATGTTATTGTCCCTGAGGTTGGAAGTCTCTGTTAACCTGCTTCTACACCCCACTAGGACTTTAAGTACTGTAACTTTTAGTAAGAGCGCATGCTTAGAACTCTTGCCTTTGAGACTGGTGCATTTATATAATAAACAACTTTGTAATAACCAGAAAATGCTCTTGGCCTTTTAAGACCCTATACCCATGAACAGCTAAATAATTTACTGAAGTTTTCACTGGGTACACTTCAGCTATTGTATCAGAAACTTTGTTTTAGGGAAAAAAATAAACACATCTTATATGCAAAGTTCAAAAGTCATTATTGGCTTAATTAAAGTCTAAAAAAATCTAATAAAAGTAGAGGAAATACTTGATGTTGTAGTGATGCACAAAGTCACAGACCAAATTACGTATTTAACACAGGAAAATATTAATAAAATAACATTAAGATTATTATATATTTTTTCTAATACTTACTCCTGTCCTGTAAAGTTTTGCTCAACTATTTTTGTTCTCCTGGGTCTTAAAGTCAATGGCAGCAGTTTTCCTTGAGAAAAAGGGAAGCAGGGTAGGTTGCATCAAATTCTCAGCACCCAAAATTCAGAGGACTGCAATGCAGATGCTGGGATTCTTTATTCTCTTCCTTGGGTTCAATTCAGATAATTTTTATACTTTGAAATACTCTGCACCCTATCTTTATTGGTCTACAGTTCTAAATTTCTTCTAACTTTATATTGAATATTTAAATTTCATTGGATATTTGATTTTTTTTTTAAATTTTATTATGCTTAAAGCTTAAAGCTTTTCTTACCCAGCTCTTGAAGTTGCATTCCTTTAACAGCCTGGAACAGAACATTGCTGAGCTTTTTATAACTGAAGAGACTCTGGTATAATCCATTCCTTATACTTTCAAAGCCTATGATATCTCTTAATACCTACACTCTGCACCACATCATTATTCTTGAGTCATAGATTCTTCATTTTAAAGAGATTAAGTATTTGTTAACCCAAGCTGTCACTTAAAGACAAATGTATCCAAATTATTTTAGCAATAGACTTTACACCACACACCTGTACAAAGCAAAGAAAAAAGACTAGTTAGGTGAGGTGCTCCCCAGACAGCTGCTGTAATCTAAACCAAAGCTCAAGGCACAGTCTAGACACAACTAGACACAGCAAGCCTGACAAGCCCCAGTACAGAGGCCTTGCAGCATTAGTTTGAAGCCTTCATCTTTTTATTAGCAGTGACAGCCCCAGAGGTACTTGGTTAGACACTATTGTGAGTTTTCCCCATAAATCACTGGGGCTGGAGGTACCTCAACAGAGCTCCAAGAGTTTTTCAGTGTGGAGGAGAGGAAACCTACAGTGCTGCAGGTCCAACTTGCCAAAACCATGCCTGCTACCTGGTACAACTCTCTGAACGTGAATTTCTATGTGCAGGAAGGCAGTGGGTCCAGCCATGCCTGTCTGCACTGTGTAAGGTCTATTGCTCCTCTTACCCTTTTAGAAAAGACCCTGTTGGATTCTTCTGTTCACTGCCAGGCACATTAAAGCAGCAATGGTGGGCCTGGAAGGGTTAATGGTTGGGCTCAGTGATCTGGGACATCCTTTCCAACCTTAATGATTCTGTGATTGAATGATTGAATGAGAAATATAATGTATTGGGAAGAGAGGGGAGAGATCTATATCTTCATACAACTTGTATCCAACATAGGCTGATCTCTGTGTCCAGGGTATGGAAAGGCTGCACTTCAATGGGATCAAGGTTCCTAAATATCTTAGTGCCTCTAGTTGAGTTTGCACACTTCACCTATGTGCTGCCTGAGCAGGTGAATCTGCAAGCAACTCCCAGGTAGTCTTCTTGGGCATGGGTCCAGCTCATCCTCAGAGGGGTGGCATTTGAAGAAATATTCTCTTCCTGCATGTGCTTACAGGCTCCTGGGTGTACTCGTTGGATGAACAAAGACAACAGTTTAAAAGCTGTGGTGAGCATGACCCTCAAGGTAATGAAGACAATTTCTGGGCTGTGAAGTTCCACAGTGAAACAGGAACACCATATTTAGTGTCACTGAGATGCTGCGACAGCAACACAAACCAAATAAGCAGGTAACAAAATGTTCTTTCTCCAGCCAGTACTGCTGCACATAACCTGCATGGTTTATTGTGTTAAAAAATGAAGCCCTGGAAAGCTTATGGAGAATTTTGCTGTTGACTAAATTCTTATCATACTGACCAATGATGTATCTGGCTGAAAATCAGTGTTTAATTTGGGTCCAGGAAAAAAATTTCTTCGTTGTTATTAAAAATAAGTAAAGTCATTCGATATAAGAAGATGAAAAGAGAGACTTCATAGTCTCTTTTTGCCTACGGTTCCAGCTGGTTACCGTTGCAAGTTTAAATATATTTTTGAATATAACACTTTTTTTCCTAAATGACTACTTTTTTATTCATTTTTTAAATTGTTCAAAAATTTGCTACAAATGTGTAGGAGTTGAAGTATATTTTCTCATTAAAAATTTGCTCTGTGTGAGCTTCTATGTGCTTTGTTTATCACTCATGTTCCTGAGTTTCTGATTCTGAACATGAAAGCCACAGAAAACAATTTACCCCTTTCTTCCTCGTGTCGTTCATATTGTAAAAGGGCAATTATATTTGTCATTATGACTTGGACAAAATATGTACCTGTACCTTGTAAATCTACTTTATATCTGAGGATTTTGCAATAAACTGTAATTGAATTCTCATCTCCTGGCATCTCTTAATAACCTTTCCTGTTCGTGGTATTACAATGAAGTGAAATGCTCGTAAGTGGATGCAGAATGCAGCAGAGGGGCAGTCTCTTCTGCCTCCTGTGACACAGATATTTCAGGCAGTCTATGTAATTCAGCAGGCATTCAGAGCTCAGTATCTATGACTGCTGTAACACAATCCAAGCATATCCAGTTTTTCCAAGACTTCTGCTGAGTTTCACTCTCCAGGAGGTCATTGAGTTTCTGTAAGAGAATGCACCTGGTTGATGGATTTCAGGGTTTCCAGAGGGAATAAGTTTAATATAGAAGGTAAGGCAGGTTCAGTGATAGGTTGATGGACAAGGGCTCCCAAGGTCAGCCTTGCCTAGGAGGCACTGGTGACTGTCAACCTAACACAAATGTCCATTCAAGTCACCAAAGGTTCTCAGAGACAAGGCAGAAGACAGGTAATTGTCACAGCTTTTATACCACCACTTTCATGTACAGGACAAAAACTGGTGTGTCTGAATTTACATTTCCCCAACAAGAGTATCTACATCATTCTACAAACTGGTGAAGTATCACAGCTCTTTCCAGAATAAGAAAAAAAGTAACTAGGAGAGATTTCACTACAGAAAGGATTCATGGGCTGTAAAACAGGTAATAACAACTATAAACTCAGTTTTTACTCTTTCAATATAATTGCATGGTCAACTAAGTAAAAATTCCAGACTAAAAAGTTTCACAGAAAATTTAAGTGAAGAGGAAGGAAAAGTGAAGTCAGCTGCCAGTTCTTAATACAGCATCCATACTTATCTCCTATATTTATTGTCCTTAATTGCTTTCCAACATTGTGGTTTATCTACTGCCATTTCTCAAATATTATTTGAACATTAAGTCCATTGAAAAAGCCACAGCATATCTTGCTCTTCATGACACCACCACCAGTTCATACATGAAACCTTTCCTCTTCTCAAAAGCTTTATCATTTTAAAGATGGAGCAGTAGCAGATGATGAATATTCATGTAATTTCTTCTAGTTTGTTTTTAGTTTTTCCACTACACCCATTCAGAGTAATGGAAACAGTTAAAAATCCCTCCTCTTTACCACTCCTGCACATATTTCTCATATGAGCTTCAAATTTCAATTCCTGTAAATAGCTGTGTTCATATTTTCCTGTCAACTCTCCCTGCCCCCATCACTGGAGACAAAGCTGGATTTAATGACTTAATTTCCCAGCACTTTCAACATCAAGGCTTTTATAGGCAAAAATAAACCAACAAAATTTACAAAAGGCTACGGGGCTGTTTCATGCTGCTGTGTGGCTCAGGAAAAGAAAAAGTCCACCCTAAAAACCTGTTTGTTCCTTATTCCATAGCCTGTGTGTCAGGCTAAAATAGGTATGTCAGTTATACATCTGTGTCACTGCATCTATATGCTAGCATCTCTTACCTCTGTACCTTCTTTCGGGTATAAATGCAGGCATGCAGAGAATTGTGTCTATTTCCTACTTTTACATTATTTATTTGATAAATAAATCCCTGACTCTGTGTTTACCTCCATCTGTATTAGTGTATGGTATTAAATCATCCTCTTGGTCTCTGCATTTCTGTCTACAAGGGACGTGCATTCAACAATGTTCTTGTACCCGTTTGATTTCAGCTGCTTTGTTCAAAACAGCAAAATTGAACAGTGTTAGAAACCATGGCATTTCATGAATTTAGAAATCATCTCCTAGGTAGAACCAAAGCCCTCCAAGTCATCACCTTAATCAAGAAGGAGTCAGACTGGAAGGAGCATTTGTTAGTAATGGCAATGGCTGTAAAATAGAGTTTAATCTCCTGCTCTGAATCCTGGTAAAATCATATTTATTATACTGATCTACAAAGGTTACACACATTCCATTGGGCATCAGGAAAAAATTAGATTTGATATTATGGCTAGCAGTAACTCCCAGAAGGAAAATATTGTGACAATGAACTGTGAAAGGGCAAACTCTAAATGCTGAGAGAAAAGGTTAACAGTATGCTGGAGAGTGTAATACAAAAGGAACACCCTACACTCCACAAATTTGACATAGAAAGTATGTCAGGAGCAATTCCAGAGACAATGAATGCCAAGAGAAAAAAGGCAACTGTTGGGGATTCAGCCCAGGCAGCAACTAAGTTCAACACAGGTGCTCTCTCATTTCTCCACCACCTTCCACTACTTCACAGAACCAGAGAATCACAGAATCACTGGGTTGGAAGGTCATAAAGTCCAATATATTCCCTGACACCTCAAATAAACCATGGCACCAAGTGCCACATCCAGTCTTTAAACACATCCAGGGATGGTGACTCCACCACCTCCCCAGGCAGGTCATTCCAGTATTTTATCTCTCTCTCTGTAAAAAACTTTTTCCTAATATCCAACCTGTATTTCCCTTGGCTCAGCTTAAGACTGTGTCCTCTCATGCTGTCAGTTGCTGCCTGGAGAAAGAGATCAACCCCCAGCTGACTACAGCCACGTTTCATGGAGATGTAGAGAGTGGTAAGGCCACCTCTGAGTCTCCTCTTCTCCAGGCTGAACAGCCCCAGCTCCCTCAGTTGTTCCTCACAGGGCTCACAACCCCTCACCAGCCCCGTTGCCTCCTCTGGACATGCTCAAGTGTCTCACTGTCCTTCCTGAACTGAGGGGCCAGGGCTGGACACAGCACTCGAGGTGCAGCCTCACCAGTGCCCAGTACAGGGGCAGAATGACCTCCCTGCTCCTGCTGGCCACACCATTCCGGATCCAGGCCAGGGGGCCTTGGCCACCAGGACACACTGCTGGCTCGTGTTCAGCTGCTGTCACCAGCACCTCCAGGTCCCTTTCTGCCTGGGCACTGTCCCAGCCACACCATCCCCAGCCTGTAACATCACAGGAGGTTATTGTGGCCAAAATGCAGGACTGACTCAGCATCTGGACTTAGTAGACATCACTAAACTTGTGGAGTGGTGGGGGGATAATTAGAAAAGAAGATAAAAGATAACAGTTTAATAGTTGAAATAAAATAAATCAGAACTAAGACTAAGAATGAAATGTGGAAAGAGAGGAGTAAGACCCAAGACAAGAAATGCCCAGTACAATTGCTCACCACCTACTGACCAATGACCAGCCCATCCCCGAGCTGTGATCAGTCCCTTCCAGCCATCTCCCTCCAGTTTATACTCTATACTATGACATTCCAGGGTGTGGAATACCCCTTTGGCCAGTTCAGGTCACCTATGCTGGCCATGTTCCCTCCTGGCTTCTGGTGCACCTGCTCACTGGGAGAGCCCAGGACACTGAGCAGTCCTTGGCTCAGGGAAAGAACTGCTCAGCAGCAACCAAAATATCATCATGTTATCAACGCTATTCTCATACTGAATCTGAAACACAGCACGGCACCAGCTATCTGGAAGAAAATGAAGTCAGTCCCATATGAATCCAGGATGGAAGACCACATCATTAGGCAGAAAAAGGAGCATCTTTTCTAAGGCTAAAGAAGCTTTCTTAAAAAACATATGCAAATTTTGTGTAAATAACACAATATAAGACAGATCTTGTCCAAGTAAGACAGATGCCAGGTCTGGTGTAATTCTGAAATGAGGAAAGCCAAGGGAAGCTCAGAAAAGTGGCAAAGTAAATGACAACAATAGCACTAAGATGTTATCCACAACAGAAAAACAAGCAAACAAAACCCCTACAAAACAAACAAACAAACAAAACCCAAAAACAAAACCACATACAGGAACACAGGATCCAAGAAACTAATGAAAAGAGAAGGGCCATAACTGAGTTTAAAGCCAAAGTAAAGGAATTTAATGTTCTTTTCAAGCAGTCTTTACAGTAGATTAAACTTAAGGAAATTTTTACAACTATGTGCTATTTGTATCACTCTTGCACTACTTTAAGGTCTCTGAAGACTTAAAAGAACTTCAAGGTCTCAAGTGCAGCAGTAAATAAGCTATCACAGCTGCATTTTATCCAGGATCAGAATGAAATGTAGTGTGAAAAAGGTGACTTACCTATGCACCCACTACCTTTCTCCCCAAAAAATCCCCAGCTTTCCAATGCAGAATCAGCAGGAGTTTATGACCCTTGATCCTCACCTTTCCCCAGAATTCCTTCTTTTATCCTGGTGGCTTTTTACCACACCTTTCTGGGGCTTTAAGCAATCCTCTCTTCTTCTAAAAACCTATATTGCAGTCATCATTCCTCCTAATTTCCCACCTTTCTTATTTTTATCTCCCTTGTCCATCTTGTCCATCCAGTGTTTTCTGGAGGTTTCAAGTCATTCCTTTCTAAAAAAACTCATTTTCAACATCCCAGCAAGAGACTTGTGGTTTTTTTTCCTGTTCTTCACTAGAAATCTGCATTAGATATTTAAGATCTCAGTGATGGTGATGTCTCCTTTCAGGAATGCTGCCTGGCAAAAGGAAGGATGGAGAGTGATACCATAGGTCTAAAAGAAACATTACAAATATTACAAATATTTACAGGTGCTGAGGATGTAGTTGCTTTCAAAATACAGTTCCACATTTTAGAGAATAATTTTCCAGCTTTAGTCATACACATGTTAAGCATCAAACTTCATCCTCTTCACTAGTCCAGCATGAGAGATAAATAGGTTATTTCTGAGGACAGTTGACCACATACCAAAAGAGGAGGCTGACAAAGGCGTTTTATTGAGCAAGGCTGATTCTGCTGGTTTTGTGGTGACAATGCATTGTGCAGAGGCTCACAGGACTAAAACCAATAGTTCTTTGTGCTGATTTCCTATGAAGCTATTAAAAAGAAATTAACATAATTGCTTTGAGATTTCACTAAAATTAGTGTGACTTCAAAGGGAAAACAAAACTGTTTGGATTTGGAGAAGATTTATTTTCCTAATTTGAACCATTTTGTTAACCCTAAATTAAAAGAAATGGGGGGGAGGGGGGGGTGGGGGAAGTGTATCCTGTTTTCATAATTTTTCTTTCATTTTGTAGATATTAGGGATCAAATTCAGAGCTGAGAAATACCCTTGCAGGAAACAAATGAAGTGACAGAAGAGTGGGAGGATAAGAGTTGTTATCCAAAATGTTCCTGACACCATCACACCCCTTCAAGTGTTTGTTAAATAATATATTATTAGTACATGCAGCCTGGGAAAACGTCATTCTGAACAGATGCTGCAGAGAAGGCAAATGTGATCAGGGTGATAAGGCAACAGGCTGGGCTCTAACCACCACCCTGTAGCAAAACCTGTCAGTCCCAGCTGCCCTTAGAAATAATTTAGTACTTTCCATCTGCAGCCTCAGTATATTACAGTTCCAAGTGCAGCTTTATGAGGAGCACCAGTTCAGCAAAGACTTCTGATGCCCTCTGCAACAATCGTCAGTGCACTCTCTTGCCATCTTCCATTCGCCCTGGCAGGCTGTCATGGTGCATTTCAAGATGGCCAAAACCTTAGACACCCAAAGTCCTTGATGACTTTAATATCTGGTCTGAGGCAAATACCAGTAATGATCTGCATCCGGCTCGTGTGTCTGTCTCCGTAAAATCTGTCAGTCTGGATGCGGTATGTGACATATTAAAGCTGATTCTGAAAAGACATCAGTCTGAGGTGTGAAATTTGCCCACTCACTACAAATGGGCACCATGCTTTACTGCATATTACAGACTTTTTGGAAGTTTAGACAAGAATAAGAGTTTAAACCCTCTAACAACACCAGCAAAACTGCCAGACACACAGATATCAGCATCTTCAAGCAAGTTTGTTTGGATCAGAGACAATGGACATAGGGAGTAAAAATGATCCCAGTAGATGGATCCCAGCTATAAAACAGGTTTGCCCTGAACATTTGGACTTTTGTGCAGGTGAACTTAGAGTTCAGTTATTGGTGACACCTGCAAAGAGTAGGAGAGTCTTTCAGTACCAGCTATGGAATATGCAGGGTGTCAGAAGAGTCAGAAGTTGTCTTCAGGCAGGTGGATGTTTTTTGTTGGTTTTTTTTTTTTGGGGGGGGGTTTTGTTTTGTTTTGTTTTTAACTTTTCTGTAGCTTTGCAGATGTGCCTGGTTTGGTATTCTGTTTTATTTTCCTCTGGCTTGAATTAAGTATGATTTTTGGGGTGGCTGCAATTGGCTACAAGATGGTACTTGATACCTTCAGCTGTGGTGCTTAGGGTCTGGGAGTTATTCAGCTCCTGTGTCCATCCAAAGAGTACACATTGAAACTGCACAAGGTATTTTGGGAAATGGAAATTTGGTGTCCTTGGAGAGTTTCTTTCAGTGAGTATTGACAATCAGAAGAGTATTCCGATGTTTAACAAGACAGTGAGAAGAATCAATGGTTTCAAGGTTTAGATTTTGTGGTAAAGAGAGGCCAGGAAAGCTAAGGCAGCTAATTAGGGGCTTGTTTTCTAAAATTACGTGGCCAATCTAAACAGAAGGATTTGAATGTAAAATCTCACAGAATGCTTCAGGAAATCTTTGTTAAAACTTTCTAGTCTGATTAGAAAGTCTGCAGTGGGTCAGCCCACAGTACCTATGTCAGCTAAAGATGGGATTTTATTGTCAACATCAGCATATTAGTAAAAACCTTATTATAGACCTTCAAGAATCAGTAGTTTAGTATTTTTTGTTACTGTTACATGTGGTTTGGTGGTTTGTGACAGCTCCTGACCAGAACATACTGATGCAGACCTTCTTGCTGGTGCTGAGAGGGAAGCATTTGAATCACTTCACTGCTGATACCTCCCCAGCTCAGATCTACCCCAACTTCCTGCCACTTCCTGCCACTCCTTCTCTGTCCAGCTACCTCCCATCACGGTACCTCCTTTGGAACTCTGTTTCTACAACATTATCTCAGATTTTCAGCCTCATACTTAAAGTAGGCCTCAAGCCAGACCTCTATTGCTCTTAGGTATGAAAGAGTGAAGCCCTACATTGGCTGGAAGTTTAATTTGCTCTGAATAATATACTAAAGAAAGTTCTTGATATTTGCTTTTAGCTACATTTTTTTTTGTCCAAAAGAGCATCTTCATTTCTTCTCCTTCCTTCTCTTGTGTAACAGTCAAACATCTTCAGGCAGAAAATGCTTTCAGATGCACTTGACAATAACAGAGGTTTTATCTCATTAGAAAGAATAAAATATCAGTAGATACTTTGGAGAGCAAAATATGATTTAATAGCTTAAATCAAAGTCCAGTGATGCCAGTGAAAACATCCCTGTGGAAAGACTGCAAGAGAAAAGGCAAGTAGATTTGAAGGCCATCAAATCAAAGGTCCCAGATATCAAATTTAGGTGATTTCTTTGAAAACAGCTTAGCATAAAGTTAAATATACCTCCACACATAAACAAACATACCCACAGTCTTACATAAGCTTGAGTTTGGTCCAAAAACAGGGGAAAAGAGAAGAATCTTAGAATAGTCCTTTTGTCTTTTTTTAGAATTTTTACTTATCTTTCTTTACATCTGTGCTTCTTCCTGATAAGGGAAGTTTTCCTTTTTATTGCTTGTTGATGTGCAATTTTTCTGCCTGAGATCATTCACAGAGAACATAAAAGAAGGATTTTTTTGATCCTGACTTCAGAGGAAAAATCAGCAACATATTGAGCAGGAGAGTTAAGAATTACAGGAACAGAAGGGAGAGAGCAGGCTGGTGTTTGTGCTCTGCACTGTGACCATTGTCTCTCAACTCTGTTCCTTGGGCATGGTACAAACATGGAACAATTCAATCACACATTGAAAAAAACTCCACTTTCTGTTAACCATTTTGATGGTATAAAAATATACTGTGGAGAAGCACGTGCTGCTGAGAGGTATCCAGAATTATGAGTAAGGTTTAGGTCATTTTCCCACAGCCAAGTACAAGTTTACTTGTTATTCCACAATCACTTGTCAGAGCTGTCACTTGTCCTGTCACTTCTGATTGCCTCTCTATCAGTCCCAGAGTTGTTTGACATGGCCCCAGGCAAGAAAGCCCAGTGGCAAAAATATCAATGGCTTCACAAGGAACCTGGAATGCCAATCACTTTGTGGTACATATTCTTCATAATCTCAGATTAAAAGACACAAATTTAAATTTAAAAAGAGCCTATGTACCTCAGCTTTTAGAGTACAATCATTGTGAAAACATTGGATTTTTGTTTTGTTTTGTTTTGTTTTTTCCCAACATTTAGCAGTTTTACTGGTAGCTGCCACTAATTGAAATATTTTATATTCCATCTGCTTAATAGAGAGAGCAGAAACCAATGTCAGGACAGTGCAGCATTCAACCTTTGCTCTCAAAATAGTTGTAATACACTGAGTTTTCTCTACATCCTTCTCTACAGGAACAGCTTTTCTTCCAGTTGCAGAAACCTTGTATCCCCACTGCATTGCTCCTCATATGCACTTCAGATAATAATGTTTGTGGGGTTTGTGTACTTTACTATTAGTGGTACCTTTTAGTTTTATTATCTCATTTTTATCTTTCTTGGAAGCCAAGGATGTTCCTGCAAAAGATGTTTATTCCCAACTGAGCACTGCCCAAAATCTCTCCTCTGTGGTGGAGGCAGTTTGATGTGGGTGCCAAGGAGAACTTTTCTTATTCTGAGGAAACTTGCTTTTGTCCTCTGCAAATCTAACATCTTAAGTACCTTCTCATATCTATCATCAACCCATCATGGGCTTGCACATCTTGCAACTGTATTTTGTTGAGATGGTTATTTGACAATTTCCACACGTCTTCTAGTGCTGTTTACAACAGGGAGGACTCAAGTGAATTAAGTGCCCATTCACAGCCTTGTTGCAAAAATTCTCTAGAGAGTTGCATTTTCTTCTGAGATAAGAGTTTTTGAGATCCCCTACAGTGTGCATCTGAAAGTTCTTCAACTTTTCTCTGTGTATCATTTCTTAGTCCTGCACTTCTTCCATTGTCATGTCTGATGGGATTATGTGCAGCAAGGTATGACAGCATCTTAACATTAGAAATTGCACAAAGCTGTTCAATAATATCGTTTGTGCCTGTTTCTACAGGCAGGTAAAGCCTGTCATGGATTTTCTCTGATGCTTACAGTTTTCTTTTACAGAGTCTTTTTTATTATTTCAGCTGCTAATTCAATGTTGATATTTCTCTGGCTGCGGAGAGGTGTGATGTGCTGTGAGTGAATTCTCATTGCAGAGTAAATTGTACAGTCTGACTACCAGTAAACTGCAGTTTATTCTCTGAAAAAGGAAGGTCTGGGATAGCAGGACTTGTGGGAAATCCCCACTGCTCTGTCTGTGATGGCTGTTCTGACACTCTCAGACAAGTTCCTTACTTGGCAGAAACCAGAGTAAGAGTTTGCAACATTGAGGCAGCAAAAGAAGTAATTAGTCACAATATTTGCTTCTGCTTTGTTCTGTGATCTATGGGTGCACAGTGCCTGGATATTACATCTTCCTTCTGATTTCCCTGCTTTTTACAGCTTTTATGAAACCTGGAGAAAATATTGAAAACTACTGGAGGAACTAGAGTTTGTATGGAAGTAAAATCTGTCTTTGTCCTCCTCATGGCTCCGAAGACACTCCTTGCATATCTCCAAGCCCCACTCAATCACCCTGCAGGGTCACTTGCCCATGTACACAGAAGCAGTTTCAGTTGGCATTGCTGCTTTCCAGGTCTGTGCTGCGCATTAGATTGTGTGAAAGTAACAATATCCACATTTCCTCCTTGCTCAGGCATCACCTAAACCACTCAGACAGTGTATACTGCCTAAAAAGAAAGTGATAGGAAAGTGTGAATATTTTTTATCCTTTTCTTTTACCTGCTTGACTGCCTAGTCCTTGTCCAGAGTAAGGATTCAGCTTTGGATGGCAGTGAGGATCCCAAATATCATTCTGCAGTAGTTGACTAAACAATCTGGTCTAGGGAATTTTGGCTTTTCTACCCTGCTAATTCTAATAGAGTGGACAAGACAGTGGAGGTTATGCTGCCTCTACTGCTACATGCTGCCTCTACTGTTTCCAATTCCAGGCACCAGTGTTATCATCTTCAACTCTGTGCAGGAAACACAAATGCTCTTTACCAAAATCTAATTCCATATGATCTGTATGTGCACATATATATATATATATATATATATATAAACACATATAGATAGATAGATAGATAGATAGATATAGATACAGAGATATAGAGATATAGATGATATAGATATCGATATAGGTATAGATATAGATGATATAGATATAGATATAGATATAGATATAGATATATAGATATAGATATGTACACCAGTGTTATCCAAGATAATGGGCAATTGCTCTCCTTATCAAACAACTTCTAATGACCAATTCTTGCCAGTGTCTGTCTCTGGTTTCAAACATCCCAGTTTTGCCTTGAGAGACACTTCTTTAGTCTGAGACTTTGGCACTGGTCTCATTTAATTCTGTCTACACAGCTTCCTTACCCTGCAGTAGATATACTTCCATTTATCCAGCTTGTGAAATCATTAATAGTGTTAAAAGGGATTTTTTGTGTCCATTAATTTCCATTGGACCATTATTGCAAGCAGATATTGCATTAAGTCAAGAGCATCATACAGGAACCCTGCAAGGCAGGTAAAACTTTTCTGGTAACCAGTAATCAACTCTGCTGAAAAATTTCACAAAATTCACTGTTTGAGCTCAGCATTTTTCCATTTTCTGTCATCTTCTATTTCTTCCTGAATAGCCTTTCTCAGATTTAGTGCTGATAAGCTGATGCATCCATGAGTTTCAGTTAACAGAATCAGCAGAAATTTTAAGCCTTCATCTCTTCTTTGTCATTCTGCATGATTTTGCATTACCAAAGTAATTGTATAATTGGTCACACTATATATTAATGTAAATTTCTTGATTGCCATATGGCTCTTTTCTCTGATCAGAGCTGAGGTATTCCTCGTACTGGATTTGTAACTGATGTCTCTAATGCTGAGCTGTTTCTGATGCCTGGGTTTGCTTCTCCTCCTGGTGTCAGCTGCACAAAGAAGGACAGTTGGTTTTGTAATTTTTATTGAATAAATGTAATTAATATTAAGGTTAAATTATTTCCTTAAAAGTACTATCTAGTTTCTACTTATAAGGTATTTTTTAGTTGGGCTTTAATATTAAAGAAAATAACAAAAAAATATTTGCAAGTGGAATATGCAGGGTATTTCCTGCACTATTTCCTAAATGCTTTTTCACGCTGCTGTTATGTGTTAGCCTCATTTCAGGTTTCCCCTCTGAGGCCAGGTAAATGCCTGGCTGTTTTCACTAATCATTTGAAATATGAGTTCTGTTCCTACTCTTGTACAGCCTTGTGGGCTTAGAAAAGATGGCTTTAGCTCCCCAAACATTTGTACTAAAACCTTTCGTTTGTTCTATTAAACACTCTGAAATATGTTGATATGTTTATATCTTCTTCCATTCTCATAGATTCAAAATTTTACATTCATGTCATGCCTTGTGGATTGGCAAATGCTTTTGGAAATTTCTTAATTACCTGAATTTAAGCATGCTACAAAGTTATTACAGCCTTGTATTTCAGGTCCTTATTATACCTCTATGTAGTCTGGTAACATTCTTGTAATTTTATCATTGCAATCACAGGATTTGATTTTAAAGGATTGATTTCAGTGTGGTTAAAGATAAAAAATTTATAGTCTGCTATCAATAATATATTCATTGTGTTGGAGGAAATTATCTTCTTACCTGTTCTTTTTGGAGAAAACTTTATCATTTTTTAACTCCTGGATTCTGATTTTCCATCATGCTAGCATTATATTTAGGATTTAACAAAGGTGAGAAGAAATCAGGTCTGATTTTTTTTTTTTTTTCATTCCTTCTTCCTTATATGGTTCTGTATCTCTTATGTGGTACTTTTTAGAGAACTGTTCCCTAAGGATATTATTGCAATGACTGTCCATAAACACTGTGGTTGATGTGCATTAATATAAAATAAATAATAAAATAATAAAACTGAGGGCATCACTTCTCATGTGTTGTGTAAGGCTGAATTGCAGACCCCAGCTGCCTCCTGAGGTCCTGATTGTACCCCAGAGACATCTCATCCACTCCCTGGGACATGCAACCAGCTCTCAGCATGTGCCCTGCTCAGAGGAAGGAGAAGCTGTCTCACATGCCAGGGGAAGAAAGGGCAACCCTTGATTCCAGCAGTTTCAACATCAGGATTCTGGTGGAACAAAGCTGTCTGTGCCCACAGATGAGGCTTGGTTTTTTTTTCCTTCTGGAAAAGGTAAAGGAAGGGGCACTAAAGCAGGCATGGCTGCTCACAACTGGGCTGATTGCTGGAAATCTCACTGCTCCTCAGCTCCCCCAGTTTCCCATTCCAGAGGAGTGGTAGTTTTTCCCATCCCAAACCACTGTTCTCTGAAGGGCAGGGGTCTAACTGACCATGGAAATGGCTCTGGGGCAAAGGTGCTCTCCCTTTGCAGATTTTTGTCCTGTTTTGGAGGAATGGACTCGAACAGACTTCACTGATTGGTTTACATCAGTCTCTATTTTCAAGCTTTCCTCTAAAACAGAGAGGATGCAAACTTTTCTTTTCCTTTAATGGAAGCTGTAAATATTATATTGTCACAAGCCTAAGGTGTTTATGCCTCAAGTTTATAGTTGTGGGCCAAAATCTATGCTTTAAGCCAGTTCTGGCTCATGGAAATGTCCCAGAGGAGAATTAAATTTCTGTGCTGCTTAACACCTCAATTTTTATTTATTTCCTAATTCTTTTCCATAAAAGATGATGAAACAGGACTATAATGACATCACAATTCTTTCTGGTCAGGGAATTAGTAATGCTTTTTTTTTTTTTTTTTTACCTTCATAAACACCCTTGAGAAATTTTTTTTCATATCCACCTGCCCTTCGGAGAGCTAATAATGTAGACAATATAGTATCCTACCCAGTATCCTCTCAGGGTGGTTTTAAATATTGATAAGGCAGGGAAAATACATAAAATAGTTAGGCTATTTTCAGAAGCTTGAAATTGAAACCCAAAACCTAGAAGCAGGAAGCAATTTGGTCTCAGAGTTTAATGACAGAACACAATAGAGGCACCTGGATATAAATTCAACTACAATAAGAGACTTATATTAAAAAAAAACAAAAAACAACCCTTTGCAGGTGTTTCCCTGTTTTCCTAAAATCCTTGTTCTAACTGACATGACTTCTATGGGAATGGAGAACTTAAACTGCTCAAACACTCAACTAGTTACCTTCTCAGTGAAGGAAGAACAAAAATGGTGAAGGAGTGGGAATGGATAATGGGAAAGGCTTGAAGGCCTTTTATGCAGAGGGTTAGAATGGAAAATATCAAGTTTTACTCTGGTCAGATATCATGGTTTAACCCCTGCTGGCAACTAAACACCGCACAGTCTCTCAGTCACTCCTCCCCTGCAGCAAGATGAGGGGAAGAGAAATGGAAGTCTAAAAATGAGAAAACTTGAGGAGTTGAGAGAAGAGCAGTTTAATAATTTAATTTTTTCTCTTAATGTTAATATAATATTTTTAATAATAAATTGTAACGAAAAGGAAAGCCACAAAGACAAAGGCAGAAATCACATGAAAGACAAGTGATTCAAATAAAAACAGTTGGGCATGACTGACCAACCAAAGCCCAGCCAGCCCCTTAGCAGTGGCCCCTGGTACCAAACTTTGCCCACCTATTACTGCTGAGCATGATGCCAGTATGGAATCAGTGGGTCAGTGGGGGTCAGCTCTCCTGGCTGTGCCCCCTCCCAGCTCCTTGTGCACTCCCAGCCTCCTCGCTGGTCGGGTGGAGTGAGGAACAGAAAAGCCCTTGGGTATAAGCCCTGCTCAGCAATAACTGAAACATCTGTTTTATCAGCACTCCTTCCAGCACAGCCCCATACTAACTACTAGGAAGAAGATTAATTTCACCCCAGCCAAAACCAGCACATCAGAGACTCAGAGATATGTGATTCCAGAAATGTGCTTTCATTGTCAGATAATATAAAAGTTTTTCATTGCAGCTGCTTAAATATTTGAACTCTTTTGAAAGATTTTATGTGTGTAATCCTATCCATTATAATGAATAAAATACCTTTCTCTCCTTTTTTTCTCATCTTTTTTTCCCCCAAGGGATTTAAATTTGGCATTGAATTTCCTTTCAACTTCAACTTGTTATATCTCCTATATGGACCTACATTTTTCTCAGGAGCTTCTTTCCCCATTTCAAGAATTATATCTGGATCTGGGAGAAACTTCCAGTCATAAGGATCACTCTTTCTTTCCTTCTTTCTCATTCTTGTGCATTTTTCATATCACTGTCTTTTTCATCTTTTTGAGGGCTTACTGCCTTCCTTTTGAAGCTGGTTTTGTTCTTTGAACAATGCAAGTATTCACTGCTTCTGATACCTTTTTTCTTTTAAGCTATTCTGTAATTTAGATCACTTTTAGCACATATTTTATTTGAAATAGTAGTACACAACTGCACTAATAGGTCAAGAAAAAGCTCTCAGTCTGCACATTATTTACCTGTTTTCTTTCGTCTTTGCTCCTTATTCCAAGCATTCATATAATCGATGATTGGCAACTTTGTTATTGGCAAATCTCTTTCTGCTTTGGCCTGGCCCCTTGTGTTATCCATTTGTCATTTCAAAGTTATTGTGCTTTTGACTGTTGCCATGAGGTATTAGTCATTTGATGTAATCTTCTGTCTACTTGGGTAGCTAAATTGTTTAGTTTGCTTGTTGCATTTGATATAATTTGATCAATCAGTTTACTTGTTGCATTTGATATAATTCTGATGTTGCTGTCAAAATCATTTTGATTTTTGCAATCAAAGTTGCTATCATTGACATATCTTTGCCTACCAGCTCTGATGAGGAAGATTCACAATGAAGAAACTCCTCAAGCTCCTTCTTCAAACACTTTTTTTAAACTCGTCTTGTTTCTGTCTTTGTGCTCCTGCTTCTGATGCAGCTCAGCTTCTCCAGGTCTCACACAGGACCCTTCTGAACCCATGTCCCATTCCATTGTTATTGGCACTTCAACCCTAACACCTTTTCTTTTACTGACTGTATGTTGCCATCTCTTTAGCTGTGATTCCCCGTGCTCCCAGTGGAAGTCAATGGAAGCAGCATTTTAGAGTCAATGCTTTCTGGTGGTTTTCCAAAGGCTCCAGGTCACAGTCAGCCTCCAACCTGGATTTCTTCAGGAAATTCTCTGAAGATTTGGAGGAAGAAAGGCCACTTAATTATCCAATAACTCCATGAAAAGCAGGTAAATAAGGGTCTCAAGTATATCTGACAGTTTGAAAGGGAGGCTGACCAATGGGATGTTTGTCTCTTTTATGTTGTCTAATGTTGCTGGAATATGTGAGGAAGTTGAAACTGAGGGAATTGCTAGTAGTCCAGTTATTTTATCCATCTGGGCTGCATATCCATGGCCATGGGTCTCTAAGACAAACATAATTTTGCTCTTTAACAGCAACTATTCACAACTATGGCTCTTACCCAACAGTGGCATGAACCTGCATCACTCACATACATATACATCCCTGCTATATGGACAACCACATTATATGCCAAAGTTTGATTTGACACCTAACTTTAGATCCCATATGTAGTCTGACACTTCTTGCAAAAACATTTTTGCCTACAGCAGGTAAGAGCAAACTGCATTGAGTAATGAAGAATCCAAGTAGGATCTCTCTTTTAATAATTCTTTATTATTTTGGTTTTTATTTATTAATTATAGAAATTCTACAGGTTAATAACAAATGTGGCTTTTCCTAGATTAGACCTCATCTTCACTAAATAACAGCCTTTTAAAAGAGAGAATTTTAAGTCAGTGCTGGAAGTACTTTTCTGCTTTTCCACATAGAGTATAAGGCATAGGGACAAGCAGGAATACAGATGGTTCATTGACATGGATTGCAGTCCATAAGTTGTCTGCAGGCAGATGTCCCAAATCATAGCAGTGCCATGATGGAGACCTTGGCGTCTGTGCATTTCAGAGACTCCAGGGTAGCTGTCACCACCCTGGTAAGATTTTCTTACAAATAAGTTCTTTCAGGGAAGGTATGAATCTGATTCTGAGTGACTCAGAGACCCGTTTAAGCACCAAAAGAGCTTCTTTTTACCTTGAATGAGGGTGGCAGACTCAGCTGTGATGTCATGATTGCAGAGCTCCCAGTAGAAGCCAGTGAAATTCAAGCAATTTGGTGAGAAAGAGGAATTCCTGGTCAGGAGATTTTTTTTCCTCCTTACAAAAATGGCTCCTCTAGATGGCAATATAGAATATGGCTTTGTTTGCATGCCCCAAATCAACCTGATGAGGTGCTTTCTTCCGTGTGGATGATATTGGGAATCTTGTGAGCTTAGTCTTAATTTGGGCACCTGTTAAACATATACATTAAAGCATACTCTGTGAAAATTTCACACAGGAGCATTTTCTCCTTAGGTACTGGTAACTGTAAGGAACTACCCATTCTCACTGTCCAGTTCAGAGCTCTGAGGGGAACAGGACACCTGAGAAACCACTGAGTACATGGCATTAGCACACCAGATCTCTCAAGCAGTGCCTATACCAGTGTTTTAGGGAGTGCCAGGGCAGTGGCAGGCAGCCCTCTACACTGGTGCCATTTTGATCATCCCCAACCAGTTGCCTTTCAACAATTCCCATGCCTGAAGGAGTTACCACAACCTTCAGCCAGATTGTATAGAACCACTCATCTTGAAAGCAAACTACTCTGGAATTATGGACAAGGCACGCCCATAGAAATATCTTGTTACTCTAGAGGTAATCCTGACATTCCTAGGACTGGTGCTGGAGTATCTGAACAGAACTCCCTTGAGGAATTCACAGCTTGTTTACATAGAAAATTCAATTTTTTGAAATACTAACATTTACTCATAATGACAAATTCATCCTACTTTGTGCTAATCTGTTCTTATTTTGACTGAGTATAGACTCAGTATAGTATAGACTCAGTCTATAGTATAGACTATAAAAATTTTCATTATTTATTTATCACCATGGTCAAATAAAAAAAATCATTGCCTTGAAATCAGAGCATACACATGTGCATGCATTTATAAAAGCTGATCTACAGTATTTTAGTAAATAATGGGCTCTCCACATTCCCTAAGAAAGACAAATATAGACAAACCCTATACTCCTGATCTGTCACCAATTTTAAAGACTTTCACTTGAACTCTTTCCACTATTCAAGATACGAAAAACAAGATAGTAACCTTTTCTGGGACACCTTAGGAGATCATCTGAAAACCTCTGGGAAACAGAAATTCAGAAGCAGAAGGAAATGCCAGTTCCTCATATTCCTGATGTTCTTCAACACAACTCCCTTGTTTCTATTAGCAGGGGAACAGTTACACCTTGAGCTGAGATGAGGCAAAACCTGCTCCTTTTTCTATTGCAGTGTCCCTGAAGGTCTTTTCAGCTTCCAAATCTTCTACTCTATTTTCACCTTCCCACTTCTGGTCTATTGTCAAGAGACACAGCTTTTTCAGCTCCCAGGCTGCACTCACTGACTTGATCAAAAGACTGTGAAAAAGGTTTGAAGAATTCACCTCCTGAGGTTACTATCAGAGCTTGATGAAATCTTTAGTCATACCTCAAACTTTGTGTCTAAGAGTTTGGGTTTTTTTGAAAAAAACCTTGACATGACTTAGTGGAAGTTAATAATTGTCTGTGTAACTAGTCCTAAATATTAAAAGAAAAAAAAAAAAAAAAAAAAAGAAGTTTAATTTAGTGCTCATTTTTAAGTGTGTAATGTTGTGTTTAACTGAAAATGATTAATTAAAAAACTAAATTATCTGGAAAGTTCAGTGGTAAGCAAGCTTTGTCTTCAGATAAAGACTTTTCTATATTTTTTACAGAATCTCTTTCCCAATCTCAATCACATGGCTGCTCAAAGAATTGTCATGAAAACATGAAGTTCCCTAGAGAAATATTCAGGGATCTCTGTGCTCAGGGAAAAGTTATGGGTATCTGAAAATTGTCATACTAAGTATAGTTTATGGCATTACAAAGGGCAAGCACTTCATGAAGTAATCATAATGTGGTGACTTCCAAGAGTCAAAAATATTGCTTCCCACTACTCAAACCTGAAAATGTTCAATTTACAAACATAAATCGCAGTCTAGAAAAGTTTCCAAAATTCATAAGCAGTTTCTCTGTAGGTACTCTCAAGTAACTCTCCTTCTCATTCCCCTTCTTCCCCTCGTCCAAGCGAGCTACCACTGAGCTGGGTACCTCATGAAGCCCACAGCCTCTCCTGTCTGACAGTTCCATGGGATATTGACCAGACTAACACACTGCCTTTCTTCTGTCTCTCTCTCAGACATATCTTAAACACCTTTTTCTTCCTAGAGTTAGTTCTTAACCAGAGAGTTGCAATCTGTAGAGGTTGAAGGCCAACTGATTGGCCTTCCAGAGCCAAGTGGGCCAGACTATTTCTACAGACTTTTTTTAAAATCTTAAGTAAACAAAATCTTAGTACAAGAAATATTCCTTTTCTCCACAGCAGAAAAATCAACTTGAGAAGCAGAAGTAATGGGAAATAATTAATGATTTTAAGTACCATTGTTGAAGGAAAGGAGAATAGCAGATATACTTAGTAGAAACAAATCAAATTAGAGGAAAATTGGCTGGGAAATAAATGTAAGATACAAATTAGAATAAAATATTTATCTTCATTTTTTCTCACCTAGCTGTTGAAGATACTAAGGCATTATTTTCAACTACTTGTCTAATGCCTTACCTCCGGCTTTATGTTTTCCATTATTCATAGTATATATTTAACACTTGGGAGTTGCTCATATTCCAGTATGATGAAGAAGCAGGAGTTTAGATTTTCACAACAGAAACATCTACATTGTCAATCCCGAAGAGACACAGACCCACTGAATTCTGCAGATAATCTGGCATGACATGAAACACTCCTACTCTGGTTCTTTAGCAACTAAATACAATGTACAAAGTTATCTACCTGAACCAAACTTGTATCAATAATCTTAAAGGTGGGATTCACACAATTTTTTTTTTCAGTGATACTCAAATTATTCACTTATTCAAAGGATTCCCCTTTCCTCACTGAAGTGAGAGTTTTACTTCTGAAGGCTGAGTTATGTTACAGACACACCCTAGCACTATATGACCTCTCTAGAATGCTGATGCTGAGCTGTATTTCACTGCATGGGTGTTTTTTGTAGAATTCAAACTAAAACAAAATTAAATGGTAATTTGTGTTTGCTGAAATATGTAGTGGAGCTAAAAATATTTATCTATTAATTTTATGCTAAGTAAAAATATTTTTTATAAAAAGCTTACAGTAAGACATTTTAAATGTCTTTTTTAAAAGTCTAGAGTATTTATTTAGGGTTTTTTTAATGCAGTTGTACTTAAAATATAACCCACAGATGATGCATAACCTTCAACTCTCCTTTTAAAAGTTCTGTGTTGTGAAACACTTGTCAAATTAGTTTGTTTCTAGTTAATTAAAATTAAACATAGCCAGACCAAAACATTTTCTAATTTGCAGCTCTCATCCTTAAATCAGTATTTTTGAACAATATGAACTGTGTGGTTTAATTAACAGGGAATAAGGCTCTTCAGTTTGGTCCTGTATCACATCTTGTATAAAATAGTGTTTCTAATCCTGCATTAATTTACTCCCCACCATGACTAGCTCAGTTCAAAGACAAAAAAATTAATATTTTCAGGGCTTAGCTATGCACAGTTATCTAGGCTCCTATCTTTTAATCTTGATTTCCACCCACGCCACAGCTCCCCAAGCAAGAGGATTAAGAAAATAGGACAGTGAGTGCATTACTATCATTGTACTCTAATGCATATGGAAGTTATTGGAGGATAATATGTTACTTTATCTAACCTCAGCCTGCTCCAAAGTACACTCACCAAGTCACATTTAAATGCCCCAGTATGTATGCTATTATTTTGTCCTTGCACAGGCCTTGACAACAAAGGGAAATGGTCTGTGAATTTTGACTTCCAACTGTTACAAAGAGAAGTGAGCTAAGACACAAGAACCAAGGATTTTTCCCGTTCCTACCCACACAGCCCCTCCAGAGCAGTCCTTAAGTGAGTCACCTCAGTGGGGTAGGTATGAGAACTGGGTTAGAAAAAGTCACTTTTGCAGGTGCCACTGTAAACACTGGTGCTATGTGCCTGCTATTTCTCATTGGTAAGATTCTGATGCCCTGCACCTGCAGATGCTGTGATGGCAGCAAAACTGGTGTGACTTGTGGAATGGCTAGCAGTCCTAGTCCATGACCAGTCACAATTTTTGGAAAAAGGGAGGGAATTTCCCTTGGATTGGTAATGCAGTGATGACAGCTTTCCATCCTATTGCCACTGGATCAGTTAAAGCACGCGGTGTGTGTGAGGCAGTAGGGTAAGATACCAAGCAATTAATTTCATAAAGTTCATCCTTGTCTGGGAAAGTGAATAAGCTCCAATCTAGGCCTGTAATAGTTTTGTATTGTTATCATGTTAACATGCAACCCAACAGGTGTCTTATTAGTGGAAGCAGGCAAAAAAGATGGAGGAAAGGGGGGGAACACAATAAAATTTAGTTCACATCAGAAAAAAATCATGACTATGTTCTATATTTACACTTTAATTGTTGTCAGTGGCACATCTTTCTACTGCCACCTGTGTGGAGTAGAGTTCAGATGCTCAATCTCATTAAATTTATCTATGTCTCCCTAAAATTCTTTTTCTTAGGATTCCATTCCATGAAATGCTTAATTAAAGACAACTTCTCATTATTGTTTAAATCTTTGAAGTTATTCTACTGGAATATATCTCTACTAATAAATGCAAAATTAACTTTTATGCCAGTATGCTCCATTAAAAAACTGATACAGAACTGTAACAACTTTGCCCAACAAATTCTGCACATTCTGTCACATTACAAAAAGACAAAATGATGTTATTTAAAAAAAGAACAAAAAAGGACTTACAAAGTTGGTTGCACTTACAAAAATGGACCTTAAGCTTGAACATTTTTGGTTTGTACTTGGACAGATGTCCAATGTGGCATACTTACAGAAATGAAAAATGTGATTGTCCGTTCACACATTCTTAATTCAAATAAAAATGGAGAGTTTTTTTCACTGATATTTTGGGCTAAGTCACATCTCAAAGGATGATAGGCGCAAAAGGAACAGTTATGTTGCAGTTAATCATTGGCACCATTTGCTGTGCCACAGTTTTGTCTGATTATTTTGTCTGATTTCAGGTTCCTATTACAGAAATGTCTGGCTTAACCTTTGAAGGCCAGAACCAGACCCTTGAAGATGTCTCAGATACCATGAGCCACTTTCAAGTAGTGCTGAGTACTTGAACACAGTTGAATTGAGTCCTTACCAACAGCTGCAAAAGCACAAGTGGCACATAGTAATTTAATACACCAAACCTTACTAAATTTTCAGAAAATTACAGAAACCTCTTTAATTTAAATGAAAGTCTCATTGTTTTCAGTACTTCTGCTCTGTTAAGCAACAGATTTTTTTTTTCTGAATTAAAAGAAAATACTGCAAAAAATGTATAATGATTAAGCACCCTCAAAACGTACATACAGGTTGATAATTTCTGAAGCTTTTACAAAGGACTTTGGTCTTTTCAAGTCTACTCCTTGGATACTTCATCTATTTTTAAATCACTCTAATGCATTGTCTCCAAAGGAAAAAATGACCTTTTTGTGATCTACACTTAACCACAGCATGCAGGAGGTTGGACCTGATAATAACCATATAAAAATAGGCATATTGTGTCAGAACTGTGATACAGTTATTCCACAATTTTATCTCTGACAGTGGCCAGCGGTGACTATCTGGGAAGTAGCATTATGCAACAAATACTAATACTTCCCAAAAATACTCTCCTTGCCTCCAGCATTTTATAGAATCACAGATCCATTTAGATGACTCAGTGACTTCCAGAAACAGACAGCTGTCCTTGTAAATAGCAGCCTGGGAAGATTCTCCATCCTGAGAGAGAGCTGCTCTTTTCATTTTTTTTTTTTTTTTTCAATTTGCCACTTGCCAGTTTCTTTTAGGTTCATTTCTATTAGTCAGTTTGGTTTTGTACTGGAAAAAGACAACAAATTGGTCTCAGTAATGCCCTCCTGAACTGTCTGTTTGCAGGTTGAAAAAGCCTGCCTTACATAGGATGCAGAAGCTCTTCCAGACCTGTTCTGGACATTTCATCTTTTTTTCTGTTCTAAAACTGTGAAACTGTTAAACTGTTTCTCTCTCTCTCTCTT
>VWYO01014574.1:117381-135281 GCA_013400275.1 Rhadina sibilatrix | reverse complement strand
GGATAAGAATATCATACCCTACAGAAGATGCAGATGTACTGTGGACCTGTTCAGTAGCACAGTTACGTTTTTTAACTTGTTTTTTTCCCTTTAAGGTGACTATTTCACTTGCTTTATTGACACTCTTATCAGTAAGTTACTGCTTTGACAGAATTATGTACTGTCACCCCAGGTGTTGTTTCTAAGTGATAACAGACCAATCATAATTCTCTATGTAAAGTTTGGACTGTTACTGCTTGAGTCTCACTTAAAATTTACCTGCATTGAATGTCATCTATCTTTTTATTACTTCATTATTCAGTGTTGTAATATCTTCCAGAAGCCATCAGCTTTGCTCTCTTCCTTACCATAAATTACTTGGTGTCATTAGCAAATTTTTACCTCATTATTCACATCCCTTTCTCAGGATAGACACTGGGAAACTCCACCACAGACCTACCTATGCTGTAAATCTGATTGCTTCCTGCTGTCCCCATTTTCTTAACAATTAACAAATAATTCAACCAGAAAAGGAACTCACATTTTATACTGCAGCAGCTTTATTTTGGGAAAATTACTTTATGTCTTTCTTTGGCTTTTTATTGAATATCTTTTGGAAGCTGAGAAAAATGCATTACCAGGCCCAAATAAATATATTATTATTAAATCCACATATTTTTTGGTGCTTCAAAGTACCCCTGAAGGTATTTAAGGGTTGAATTCTATTCCAAAGGATACCTTGGCACACACCCACTATTTATCCACGTGTCCATCAATTCTGCTCTTCATTAAAGGTGCTGCTGGGTCTCACACTATTACTCTCTGTTCCTGGAGTCTCCCTTCAAAATCTATCTAATCTGTTCACGTTAAGCAACTTCCAGTTCTCTGGAGCTTTTGCACAAGTATATTGATCATATCTATCCTATTCAATTTGATTTATAATGATCACATCAGTCTTCTTATAGATGAAAATTCATGTAATATTTTTGTTATATAAAAACTATAAAGTTATACATGATAGGATCAGTCATTAGATTCTCTTTATTGCTTCAGTTTTACAGTAATTACAATACTTCAGTAGGAAAAATCAAAATTCATCTTTTTAAAATGAAAATCTCCATTAGCATAATCTCTGTGAGACTTCATTTTCAGTAGTTCTCAATTGTTTCTATCTCATGAGCTGCTTTAGATGTCCATTAACATAAAACAGTACTTTCTTTTGTCATTCACTGCTCAGTGTTTAGCATTGTCTCTTAATCAGAGAGAAAAAATGAAAAAGGATTCTACTCCTATTATTCATAGGAAAAAATCCTATGAATAGGATTGACTACTTAAATATAGAAACCTGATAGAAAAAAGACATTCAAATATGTTTTAATTTCACCCAGTGAGCCAGCACATAGACTACTTAGCAAAAAAATTATTTTATAAAGATAAATTTCACAGCTAGGCAAGACCAGTTTTATTTAAAGTTATGAAATCACATCTTAATTGAATCTCACATACTATTGTTACTTGCATTGGGAAACAGCACCCAAAAATATGAAAACAATAACATTTTTCAAATTAAGATAAATTACTTTTTTTTCACAGGTGAGGTACATTTTGCTTTCGAAGACTGGTACTTCTCCAACATAATAGTTTTTCACTCAGTGACCTGATATTGACTTTAATTCAATTTGATGCTCTTTCAAATACTTAGTTAATATCAAAAGCATGGCCTTTGATCACCATGGAAATTTGAGAAAACTCATGCCTCAAATACACTAAATATTTTAGAAATCAAATCGGCTTCTGTCTTTGGCAACACTTGCTTAAGAGTCTGGTTGTTGTATCACACTACCTCTCTCATCAGAGAAGCCAAATAAATGAAGGGAGGTCCAAAAGATATGTGAAAATCATGGTATGTAAGGGTCAATTTTTCAGTTATTATTTGTAGCTGGAAAAAACAGCAACATTTAATCTAAACTATTGCTTTTGTTTCTCCTAATGCATGTAGATCAACAAGCACATTGTAAAAAATAACTGACCCCATCCTAAAATGTGTTTGAGAGAGAAGAGGTGCATTATTATCTCCTGTTCTGGTCCTTCACAGATTCTAGAAGTGGGCTGGACACTGAACTGTTAGATAATAAAACTTAGGTACAAGGAGTCCTACCCAGAGAAGCAGGAAGGATTCACAGTCTGTAAAAACTTTTCTTCACCCTTCAATTTCCCAAACCATTGGTTTTAACAATATGTAAAATCAGACTGGTACCAAAATGTCTTGCTGTAGTGATGTGCTGCTGCAAACAGGATGCTCCACCCTGTGCCCTCTTCCAGACCAATGAACTGTCATAATTGCCTCATGTCTGCTCAAGGTCCATATCAGGTAAGGAAGAATCCCATGGGCCTGAGCTGTCAGAATGAATAATTTGTAAAAACTGTTTAATACTCACAAGAAGAGTGTTTTGATAAAACTATCTTCCTTACAGAGACGGTTGTTTGGAGAATAATACCTTCAATTTTACCTTATTCCTGGTTAAGAAACTAAATTTTCAGAGTAAGGATTTTGCTTTGGTTTTCTAAAAGTAAATTTTTAAATTCTTTTAAGGCAATTGGTTTAATTTTAACACTGCAGAAATTTTAAGTCTTTGGATAATAGTTCAAATAAGCTTTCAAAAATTACTTTTTGAATATAATACAACCATAAATTATTTCAGAAGAACACAGTTATTGCACTTTCATATTGCAAAGACAGTTTTTCCCAGTCTTCAGTTGAGAGAGGAGATTCCTTGTGATGGATGCAATACAGAAACATGATCTATGTCAGACACACTGCAGTAAGATTACCTGCACTGTGGTCTCCATTCCTTTCTCTAACACTGTGTCAGGATGTTCATGTTCCTGAGTCCCATCAACTGAGCTCAGCCTTCATGCTGTGGTGATCTCTCACTTCCTATTTTAAATGTGGCTGTCTCTGTGCCAGCCCTTGACAGACTTCCCCCCAAAATAGACACATCAAAGTAGACAAGAGACAGAAAACATGACAGAGAGGAAGCATCATAGAAATAACGAGGTGCCCTAAGTGAATTTCACATAAAGTCAATTGCTAATTGTAAATTTCGACCATGAAATCTAGACCATCAAATTTGCTGTCACATAAAATCTCACCACAATTACTGGTTCCATCCTCATTAGTCCTGCCTCCATTAATTCCTTCAATACCAACATCCACCACAGGAAGCTGCTGATAAATATTTGTCTTGGGGTGCCATTGTGATACTGTATCCCCCATCATCTGCTTTATGCCCAGAGGAGATGCCCCTCTCAGGACCTTTCCTTCTAATCTGTCTCAAACTGAGACAATATACTATGGGAAGAAGGTGTTTGAGGAGACAAGGTATTTAAGACAGAAAACCAAGACTGAAGACATGGAACTAAGCTAATAAACTATCCAGATAGCAAAAGAGATGTGAGGATCTAAAAAGAATTTCACCACTTCCAAAGATGGTTGCATTTTTCTGCAGTTTAGCAGAATTGAATTGCCAAAGAGATATAGCATTAGAATGAGAAGTGAAAAGGACTTAGTATGAAATGGTGCCAGATTTTTATACTGTAATGGAACAACCCTTGTACTCAAAATGTATTTTATTACAGAATGTTCCAAAGCAACAAGATGCTGGGTCCCAGTCTCAGAGTTGTCCCAGGTGGAAAAGCAAATCGATTCACTGTGTCTGTGCCCTATGAGTGAAGATGTTTTGCAGAGCCTCAGGAAGCAGAAGGGTTGCACCTTTATTATTGGAGCATGTCCAGAGATGGGCAATGGAGCTGGTGAAGGATCTGGAGAGTAAATCATGTGAGAAGTGCCAGAGGGAGCTGGGGACGTTCAGCCTGAAGAAAAGGATGTTCAGGGGAGATCTTATTGCTCTCTACAAGGACTTGAAAAGAGATTGTAAGCAGGTGAGGGTTGATGTCTTCTCCCAGGCAACTAAGGACAGAACAAGAGGAAATGGACTGAAACTGCACTGGGAGAGGTTCAGGTTGAACATCAGGAGGAATTTCTTGACTGAAAGGGTTGTCAAACTTTGGTACGTGCTGCCCAGGAAAGTGTAAAGTCACCATCCCTGGAAGTGTTTAAGAATTGACTGGATGTGGCACTCAGTGCCATGGTTTAATTGAGGTGTTGATGTTTGGTCAAAGTTTAGACTCAATGACCTTAGAGGTCTTTTGCAGTCTTAATGATCCTATGATTCTATTAATTCCTATGCAGATTCAAGCCAGTAATGGTACGTTGGTCCAATTTCCTGCTGAACTCAATTGTTAAAACAATTTACGACTGTAAAATCCCACTTGATCCAGCACAGCAATATGTTGTCATGGAAACTTGAATCTATCCAGTCATTAATAACTTTCTTCACATGGGAATTTAAGTGCCATATTTTTCCAGATCAAATCAACCTACAAGTTTCCCATCTGACAGTAATATCAACAAAATTTATGAAGAACTGTTTCATAAATGGTATACCAATGTTTAATCTAAGTACCATTTAATAAAAGTAACATTTGAAACTACTACAAAATTAATATCTAAACCATTAAATTTCATAAGAATTATATATTTTATATCTTTAATAGCATCTAGAAATATATGAGATATATCTATGTATTTTTGTAATATATAATTATGTTTGCTTTTTGTATTTTATAACACTGTACAAATTTATATAATAATTTAATGACTTAAAAACTTTAAATGTTTTGTCACAGTGATAGCTTTATATGAAGTATGTCAGTCAGTTCTCGTAATATAAGAAGTAATCTCCATTCTTTAAATTGTACTTACAATTGTAACAAAAGTTTCTTTTACTTACTTGTTTCTCTTCATCTTGGTCTTGGCTATATAGCGACTAGTAAAAATAAGCAAGTAGATTGCTAATAATCTTCAGAGATGAAAATAGGACTTTTATGAGACTCTGTGTATTAAAAATGTGCCCATCAAATACTCAGAGATGTGTCAGATAAACATCTGGGCTTTTGGATGACAAAACACCAACCAGTGATACTCATTAGACTAGCTAGCTGACTTTTTTTGTTGAAACTGAAGAAAGGAATTTTTTGTTACATTCGTACATTTTCTAAAGCACGTACACTGCGTGGAAAAGAATTTTTTTTGTTTTGCTTTGGATAAGGTTTTTTAATTTAAAAATTAATCAGACAAAATCTGAATACTGGTGAGCAGAATACACAATTTTGTTTAAAACCTTGCCAATCTACTCCCTGGTGTCATAGTTTATTTTCTTCCCTCCCTTTAGTCTCTCTTCTATTTTCAGGCTCACTGACCTGTGCCCATCTTTCATATGACACCTCTGACAGTGGGACTCTCCTGACATACTGAAGTAGCTCAATAAGAACAGGAGAAGAAAAGCACAGAATGTGAAGTGGGAATCCTGATCAGGGGAAAAAAAAAATTAAAAATTGCTGAGGGCACAGTGACTGTAAACTGCAAATCCTGTGGTATTGGAACTTTTGAGTTTTAGCCAACGGTTTTGAAATAGTCTTCAGTTGTTTGCTTGCTATTTCTAAAAAAATCAATAGTTTTAAAAAAAGAAAAACACTTTCCTGATGAGTCCTAGTTACTATAACAGTTTCTGTGACCAAAGAAATATAAAATACACTGATAAACAGGAAGACTATATTTTATTTTTGATTTTTCCCACTCGCAGTACGACATAGGGTCCATCACCTCACTCTGCTCTTCATTTCCAGCTCCACACTTGTCCTGTGTCTCTGTGCTCTTTTCCCTGGAGTCTATTCAAAGGACCCATGATTCACTTCAGAGAGCTGTGAATTTAAGGACTGATCTGAACTGAGCTCCTGGCCAACACAAGCAATAACTTTTCACTGTATCTGGATCATTACTTTTCATACAAAGAATGAGTCTAGAGACCCAACAAAAAAAGATAGTTTTTTTCATCATTTCCTGCTCAGTGCTAGCAGTTAAGGCTTGAGTCTAAAACTTTATTGTCTAGTATTATCTTCTAAGCACTGATTCTTATTCTCTCTCCTAGATTAAGGAGGACAGTGCCATCAGAAATATCCACTCCTATTGGTAATTCTGGGCTTTGATTAAATCTGATACTTATTTTTTTCCTTTAAACAGAACATGTTCAGCTTCTAAATCCTTCACTAAAAGAAAAATGAAAAATTCTCAGATCTCTAATCATCCTCATGAGCCTTTTTCTCAATTTTCCAATCTGGCATCATTTTTATTGCAGGCTGGGATTTACTGCTGACCACTGTATCCAAAATATCTCTCTCAGGTAACTGTTCCAGTCATAGTGAATGAAAAGGACTGAATTCCCATTTTTAACAGGTCATTTTAATTTTCACTTAAACAATTCACAAGACACCAAAGTTAGTAAAATATAGATATGGTTCAACAAATTGTCTTGTAGAGAGCTCAAATTCCAGTTGCACTAAGTGGAGAAATAAATATTATGGAAAGACAAATTTGTTGCCACAACTGGGCATACCTGGAATCTAACCAGGGCTTAGAAGAGGAAAATGAAGCTTCAATATCAGTCCCTATAATTTTTTCACCTAAACATTCCCTGCTAATAGGCAGGCTCATGATGTAGTGGTTAGAGGGAGAAACAAAGAGTAAAACCCATTTCTTACTCTGTTGCAGAGAGATGCCTCTCTTTACCTGTAAGTTACATAGAGCCACTACAGAGTGGTCATTTAATTTACAGGAAAATGTACTTCTACCTTGTACAAAAAATAATATGTAATGCATCTAAAACGTGTCAAGTTTATTTTTTCACTGGGCTGACAGTCCTTCTGTTAAATACTGGTATTGGAACTCTAAAGGCTGCCTTGTCCAAAGGAGTCCATGACAGTAAATCTGGAATCTCTTACAGCTGAGGCAGTTAATTTCCATTATTCCTTGGAAAATAGGTTGCACCACCCATGGACACGGGTGGTCCTAAAACTCAGGAGAAATACTAGAATTTTAATGTCAGAAGTATCCAATAGCAGCCAAACTACAAATGTAACCATGGTCTTTGACTAAGGAAGTCTGCCTCTTTTGGAATTCCTTTCTATCATTCTTAAGAATATTTTAGTTCATTGAATGTCATTAGGAAAATATCTGTGCCATTTAATATCCTTCCTATTGTATTTAGATAATGACAAAGACTGGTTTCATTTTTAAAAAGCTGGTAAACCACAGACACAAAACCTTCCTTGCTTCCTTCACCCTTATGCCAAAGGCTTGCTCAACAAACAACTCTTTTCATGTGACTGGTTCACAGATTCCCCTGGTGTTTATGGATCTGGTGAATAATAGATTTTGCTCCCTTCAGCATCTATCATTACTGCAATCTATCTATCTATTTATCTATCTGTCTATCTATTTATCTATCTATCTATCCGTATCACACACACAAAGTTTATAATAATTATCTTGCTATTTATCTTATCAGCTTGAAAGTTATTTTTGTGGAAATCAATATCTCAATGTGTCAGCAAAAAGTTGTATTTCATTCTCTTTCAAGCACTTTCTCTGAATATGCCAAATGTTCTAGGTGAGATCTGTGGTTTTGTTGATCTACTTTGGGATTCACAGTGCACAAGTGTGGCTCGGGGGAGTCTTGTACATGAACTACAGTTCTATTTCTGGCCAAAAAAAGTTTCTGTCCCTGAACTCAAGGACCATGGAGATCCCCTCCCCTCTAGAGAGGGAAACTCCTTCCAAAGGAAAGAGGAATTAGTAGGGACAGAAATGTCTGGTGAGTTTTACTCAATGAATTTTTGTCCAATAGTTTTAACTGCATCTGTTAGAGTATCACCAACATTTGCCAAGGGACAGTGGTAGTTATCCTGGAAACCATAGAGCTTTCCTAGGTTTTTTCTAGTGAGGAAATAGAGCTCTTTATTTGCATTTCCTCTGAGCTTTGTTGAAAAGGCATGTTCTTATTCTCCCCACTAAAGCAAATTTGAAATCAGTGAAAGATTTTTCATCATTGGTGCATTGTAAATTAATAACAGCTAGAACTCTGACTTGTAAATGGTATCTCCACTCAGGTTCTCTCTGAGCTTGTAATCTTTCTGCAGGAACAATATTAGTTTCTTCAATTCTAATTGTAGATCTCCTTCAGGATTGTCAAAAATACTATTAACAACTGGTGGAGAACAATGAAGTTGCTGGAAATTATCAAATCCTTTCACTGCAGCTGATGCAATTTCTTCTGAGGCCCACTAAAACCCAACTTTGCAGTATCAAAGATTTTATCTCCTGTATGACCTGTCCCTTTAAAAATGGAAAGTCTTTGAAATTATGTAACCAGAGGAAAAAGATCCTGTTTCTTCAACACACACAACATTAATGGTTAGAAAAATAATGTGTTTTGACCACACCACAATGTTATAAATTAAAGCAAATTACATCTTCAGGTTTCTTGAAGTATAATAAAGAGAAAAACATATCCACAAACAGCAGAAAGAACCCATGAATTTATCAAACTTCCAAGGGCTTCAGTGGCCTGTCACCCTTGTCCATGCCTGAGATGTTTTGGTTTTCTGAAATTCTTTTCCCAGGGAATTTTCTGTAAACAAGAGACATGTTTTTGTAACAGTAACTTTTTTACATTCCTCTCCCTAAGAAGGACTTCTTCTTGATGTCCCTCTGGTCTGACCAATGTGATTGAAGAGGTTTGTCTTTATTTCACCAATCAAATTGGTCTGTGTAGGATAGTATAAAAGGGAGACACATCCCAAAAATAAAGGAGTCATTTTCAGCCTTCTGAAGTTGGAATCTGTGTCGTTGTAGTGTACAACAGCATCAGTGGCCCAAGCAGGACTGTATGTTAGAGCAGCAATGTTCTCCTGGTTTGTACACAGCCCTGAGCAATGCTGAGACTTGCCCAAGAGTAGAAACATTTCCATCTGCAAGGCAAGGGATCCCAGTAATTGCCCCTTCTAGTGCAGGGGTGACACACATTCCCAGCCCTCACTTTCACAGATCTCAGGTGATGGACATTCCTAAGGTTGATGTAGGCTTAGGTAGAAGAAATATCAAAACTATATAATGTATTCCAATATTTACCTAATCTAACTGTATAAATTAGAACTCTTTATTTCTTGCCTCTTTCTTGGCCTGTCTATATCAACTTTCTTCGATTCAATCAGTTCAAGCAAACCCACCCTCTGATCAGCCACACAGACAAGGTTGGGTGGTCATGATCCCACAACATCTGCTGTCTTGGTGGAATCTCTGGCTTTTTGTTGCAGTAATTTTTCACTTAATTTCTGAAACTCAGAACAGGTGATGTGTTAAATTTAGTGAATTTATTAAGTGCTTGATCTTTGCCAAATCCTGGTTAGGCTAAGTGGGCTAAATTAGCCCTAAATAGGGTAAGTAAAAAAAATTTGAGACACATTTGAAAAGTTTTGGCTGAAATAAATGTTCTGGTCTGGGTCTTAGCATGTGATTACTCGCTGGAACAACTGTGCCAATGAAAGATCCTATGTATATCCATAATTTAATTCAAATTCTTCATCTTAAATGATAGCGTAGAAAACTGTATATCACAACCATTGCAGACAGCATGGGTAATAGTATGAGAATAACATTTAAAGCAGTACAGGTCAGCTAGTTAAACTAAGAAATTTCTAGGACCAGACAATATCAGAAGTGTGAGAAACAACTGACTCAAAGCTTTAGATGGGCAAAAAATTTAGAAGAAATCGCCTAATTGCTAAGCAGACATAAATATAATCTTTGCCTTATTTAGATTGCAAGAAAACAGTGTAATCATATCTTATTACACTTTTATAGATTAAAATATTTCAGAATATTGATTGAACTAAATAAAAGATGGTCCTGGCGCTCTGAATTTTGTCCTTGAAGAATGGGACTCTTAAACTTCCCATCTGAGTTATTAAAATATTATTGAAATTCAGTTTCTTGAACTTAGATAAACTAGGCAAGATTTCTGCATTAAAATTAGTTGTTTCTTTCCCAGGAATTGTTCTTTTCATTTTGTATTCACATTCCTTTACACACAATTCTTACAAGTAATAGCAGCGCATGCATTTGCTATGTCATATCTGCATGGCATAATTTATATTTACTGAAATTTCATTATTTTCCTAAGCAAAACTATTCTCATCTTGTTTTCACAGAAATCCAATTTCCATGTGGATTTTTTTTCTAATCTGTGTGTTTTCCCAAGTAATATCAAGAGGTCAACTAATGTGAAAAGAATAATACAGAAAAAAAACCAAAACAACAATAACAAAAAAAACCACAAACAAACAAAAAAATCCAACAGATTTGAGCCTTCCTTGTGCATGTTGTGGATTACTTTCCTCTACTGGTAACAAAGAGTACATTTACAGTACAGCTGCTTCCATACCATGGATTTTTTACCATTTTCTTACCAGTTGAAGTGCTTCTACTGTCTGTATCTCCCTAGTGGGGAAAGCATACACTTCACAGACCTGTTTTGATTCCTTATATACCCTGACTTTATTTAAGGAAAAAAGCCAAACAAACATAGAAAAATAGAATAGTCATTCTTTGCTTCTTGTTGAGCAAAATATAGCTCAGCAAAAAAAACCCAAAAATAGCCCCTGAGGAAAAAAAAAAACAATAACTGAAAAATCCATATTAAGGACAGAATAAGCAAGAGAACATTGCTGAGGAGGTATAAAGCACATCTTACACTGTTTCAGAGGTTACTAAAATTCAGCATAAGAATGTGGAGAAAAAAATGGTAAAAGAAAATCAGAAACAAAAGGAGGCTGAAAGAAAAAGCCTGGCTCATCAAAGGGCAGCACAAGAATAGCACAGACTTTTGGTCTGAGAAGTAGTAATGAGCAGGGGGCTCCTATGAGCTCATGCTGTCTCTAAGTGCAGCATCCTTCACTCCCCTGTTCCCCAGCTGGAGATGATAACCAGGCATCCAGATGATGAACTCAGCAAGGAACTGGTCACTCTGAGTGATGGGAAGACACCTGCAAGCTGGATGCAAGCAATGGCTTTGTAGAAATAGAGAAACTCTTTATCCAGGCAGTGCTTAGGACAAAGTTCACTAGTTCTGCTTCTCAAGTTCTCCTCTGGCCTGTCAAGTGAATAGAAGATTTTAGATATTTCCAAACTGCAGAATGTTGATCCTGCATTATCTCTTTCTAAATCATTGAAAGCCAAGTCATGCAGTCTCACACGCTCACATGTGGATTCCTGTGATTCAGGAATGTGATCCCAACCTAACCACACTACAATTAAGTAGGTGTGAAAGTGCCACAGCAACCTTCTGGACTGACAGGTGACTTCAGGCTCCCCTAGGAATTCAGAGCTCTTTCACTGAGAACACTACAGCTATGAATGTTTTGGAGAACAGGAACACACTTCTGCCAGAGATCTTGAGACTAAATTAAACCAGACGCAGGGGATGGAGACAGATTTTCAGTCATTAAACTATTGTTCTCAGCACTCTGATGGGACAGCATTCCTTCAAATCCATGCAAATATAAAATATAAATCCCCTTTATGAAGCCAAGGAAGGGGAAAGGGGCTGTATTGTAAAAAGAATCAAATTTAAGGACTATGTGAAGGCAGGCAAATGCAATTGAATAAAACCAAATTACATAAGAAATTGGGAGAGAGAGGAATTTCAGCAGATGAGGTAACTTGCCAGCAGAAAGGGACCTGTCAAATATCTCCAGATGTCTTAATTGTTCCTGCTACAAAATAGAACAACTGAAAGCCATCCCACAAAATCAGCTTTGCTGGTCCCTTGGTTTTTTTCACAAAGTCCGATCTCCTCCTCTACTTTGTATCTCCTGTCTTCTGTCAAAATGAAATGTGCTACTATTCTGAAACAGTTGGTGTTTCTGTTTGCTCTTCTTGAGCAGGGGTGGATAAAACAGGAATGAGGGCTGGAGTGAGCAGGGACTGGTGCCTCTTTTGTGGGTTACATTTTTGGTGCAGTATGAACACCCACAAAGTTCTGTTCTGCTGTACAGGCTGGCCAAGTCTGATTTATGTGGCTTCCTCCCACTCATGTTTGCCTTTAGCAAAGGCTATTTTTTCTCCTTTATGTATAAGACACCAAGTCCATATTGCATAAGGTGGGAAAAGGCCTTCACCTCCCCAGGTTTTCAGTTTTTCTGTTGGATTTTGGTTTTCATTCTAATGGTGTTTAATTGGTGCTAGCTCTTTCAAAAAAAAAAAAAAATTAGAAAGCTTCTGTCATTTTGGAACAGTAAAGAACAAAAGAGGTTCTTATGGTAATAGAAAAATACACTAAACCTTGTACATAATAAAGTGCAAGATTTCTTTGTATCTGCCTAACTGAGAAAAAACTAAACTGAAGACATCAAGTCAAGCCTGCTCTGAATCTAATCCTTTCTCAGGCCAGGTTCTTGGGTTTACCCCTGTAAATCTAATAAACTCTGAAGCAGTGAATGGCAGGTCTCCTGGGCTACGTCAGCATCAATGAAACAGAGTAAGCAAAATAGGTGTAAAGGTGAACAAAAATGGGTTTATTTTTACAGCTTGAGGTACATTTGGAAGGGGTGAATAGTGAAGGGCTATCTTGCTAAATTATGCCCTGAGGAAGCAAAGGATAGATACATGCATGCAGCCAATCATGTACTGCCATCTATAATGCTCTTTTTGGGTCATGTTCTAGTAACATTTATAACACAAGAACTTCATGCCCATCATCTGCTAAACATTTATTGAGCCCTGCCAAACAGAACCACATTGTAACATCTGCTGATATAAATACAGAAATATGTACCAGCCATTCAAAAAGCAGTAAAAATAAAAGCTGTTTTCCATTTCTTCACATTAAAGGTAATCCTTGTTTCAATGAATGTTTCAGCTCAGTAAAGATTCTGAGATGGGCTTTTCATGGTTACACAGGTCAAATATTTTCCTCCCCCTAGAAGGTATTCTCAACTATGTTTCACAAGAAACAAAAGAAAATAAAGTCCAGTTAAATTAAAATGTGGGAAAGTTAACAGTTAAAAAAGATGCTATCCATGTTTAGCTGATTCTCAAACTAATTGATAAAATCCTTCAAGCTAAAGAAAGCATTTATACTCATTTTATTGGGATTTATTTCACTATTATGAGTTTAGTAGTTGTTATGTATCCCAACAGAACAGAAGCATCTTCGGACTGTGTTGCAGCATAAATTAAGATGTTAAAGCAAGCCATCACTGCAAAGATCCCATGCTACAGGAAGAACTAAAAGATGGATTGATAGTATGAGCAGAGATGTTCTGTCTTCAGAGAGCAGCTCCAAATTAAATCTCCTCTGAGCCCATTTCAAATTTGAGAAACTGGGATCAGGATCTGGATGTGCCCTTGTGCCAATTTTTAACCACATTCTGCAGTTTCCTACACTGGGAACATTTAGAAAACTTTTGAAATAATAAATGATCATCATAATACTGCAAGGGCAGTCTGGCGCAGGAAAATTAAACTAAACTTTGACTTCTGCTCACAAGCACATTTTCTACTACCTTTAAAGTGTCCATCATTTTTTTCTTTATTACTAGTACCCTGTAAGAATGTTTAAAATAAATATGCTACACTTTGTTTTCCTTTTAATTTTCTTTTGGCTGAGGTTGCCAGCTTTCAATTCATGTTCTGCATACAGCAAAACTCATCATAGCTGGGCTTTTTGTGCCCTTTTTCATGGGTCCTGACGTTACACTCAACCTCAAGCTGGGGAGAGCGTTTGCTTGAGATAGATTTGTGCTTTTTTGGCACAAGGAAGACAAGAGCAACCTAACCAAATCTTGAACTCCCCCAATCCATAGATTAACTCCAATCTATATTTGCAAGTGTCAGTGCTGAAAACACCCTCGAAGGAAATACAACATGACCATGAGAGTTAGGAATTTATGGACATCTACTGCCCTATTTCATTAGTGAGACAAAGCTGCTAGAAGTTCCAAAATCTCATTGGTGAGACCAAAGTCTGTGTTGAGCAAAGGTTGTGAATATTTTCATATGAAGGCTCCAGATGTAGCAGCTCATGTGTGTTCTTCTCTTATTTCCACCACAAAAAAAAAATAATAATAGATTCAAATCAAAATCAGGATGTAAATATTTGCTTACACCTTACACCCCTCCTCTTGCCTGATGGAGATTCATTGTATTATTGCTTTTACCTGTTAATTGTATCAGTCATGTCTAAGGCAGAAAAAAACAGCACTTTTGCCCATAAAATGCCACAATCAAATCAGTTCAGCCTTGTCTATATGCAAAGAAGAATATTGCAATGTCAAGCATAAACTGCGGTTAATTATTTAAGCTGTAAGTAATAAAAAAGTTTATTAAGCATAGAGAGTAAATCTACCACAAGACATTCCCTACCAGATTGAGTCAGCTTTATAGTAGATTAAACTGTAGCCTCAAACTACTTTATAATTCCTCTTTAATGTTTCCAGTTTGTCAGATTTTAATAGTAAATGAGTGTGAAATTTTAGCCTGAGGTAAAGCAAAGTTTCAGGACTAGAAAGTTGCTGTTGCCTGAAGAGGAAAAAGGGGTCTGTGGAAACTAAAATAGATTCTGATTTTCCTGAGTTTACGGTATTTTCAACATAAGAAGAAATCAAAAGAAAGTAAAATGACTAATGATAACCAAGGAATTAATAAGTCATAATAGTTAAGTCATAAAATAAAAAGTTAGTTATTTTGCCCTGTTTCAGGTAAGGATCAGAGAAATGCACAATGGTCAGTTGAGCATGTGCTATACTCAAAACTTCTAACTTAAGGGTTCTGTGCTGCAGGATGATATTTTGGCTTCACTGAAGCCACAGTAAAACTCCCATCTGCAGCTTTTATAGCACACTGCAATAATATCTCTCCTCCTCAGAACAGCTTATGACTTTGCCCTCCCACCAGTCCAATGTGTTTTATAATAGAAATTCAATATCTGGACAGATAACTCTACATTTCTTCTGGTCAAAATCTTCAAGATGTTCTTGTACGTCAGTATGTGCTGACTTTGTTCTGTTCTTGACCTATACAGACTGCTCTCTGTGCCTTGGTGTCAAGGAGTGGACACTCCCAGAGGTCCACCAGGATTTTGTAGTGCTGGTGCTTCCCAAATATTAGCACTAAATATTTTCAGGTGTCTGCATCAGGAAGAGCAATGCCAGCAGGCCAACAGAGGTGATCCTGTCCCTCTACTCAGTCCCAGTGAGTGAGACAGGGATCCTCAGTATGAGAGACAAGGAGCCACTGGAGAAGGTGCACAAAGATGATTGAGGGATTGGAGCATCTCTCTTAAGAGGAGAGACTGCGGGATCTGCACCTCTTTGGTCTGGAGTGGAGAAGACTGAGTGTGGATCTCATAGACACACAGAAATATCTCCAGGACAGGTGCCAAGAGGATGGTGCCTGACTCTTTTCAGTGGTGCCAAGGGACAGGACAAGGACCAATGGTCTTAAACTAAAATACAAAAGGTTCCACCTCAACATGAGGAAAAAGTTTCTTACATCGATTGAGGATGGCAGAGCACTGGGACAGGCTGCTCACAGAGGTCATGGAGTCTCCCTCTCTGGAGACATTCCAAACCCACCTGGATGCAAGACATTCCAAACCCACCTGGATGCATTCCTGTGTAGGAATGTTCTAGGTGACCTTGACTGGGCAGGGGTGTTCCCAGGTGATCTCTAAACAATCCCTAACAATCCTGTGGTTCAGTGTCTGTGACTACATCACCAGTACGTTATGGTAGTGGGTACTTACAGAAATAGTGTGGGGTGACTAGTCTGAGATAACAAATGAAATCTTTGTCCACTAAAGTATGAAATTTGTGATTTGTGAGTCTAAGAACTGAAACTTATGTGCTGCACAGTCCCTTCCTAATAATGAGAGACATTAAAATCACTGAACAGAGCAATCTGCTTTATCTGTGTGCTATATCCCTTCTGCAGGTTTTAATAGACCAGATCCTGATGTTTTTATATGGATATGAAATCAAACTTTTACTGTCTACATCATGCTCTCTACTTATGGATGAGAATAAGGTGGGAATATGGATGGGAACCCTTATTTGATTTTATTATTATTAACCTCTGAAACTATGGACAAAATTACATGCTGAATGGCTTAAAAATATTTTGGAGTTGAAAACTTTGAAGTTTTCAGGTAGGGTCCAACACAAGAATGCTGACTATAACAAAAGCCCTCTTGTTCATGAGTTTCCATCTTGCTTGATACCTAGATGAAGTCATGGAGGAGAGCAAGTTCCTGGGACTTCACTGCCCTCCATAAACTGCAGATAGGTCTCACCAAGAGACCCCAGGACATATTCCTGTGCTTGATTCCTAGTGCCTGGTAGGCACTGGGCTGTGGTTGGAAGTGAGCGTGGCGTGAGTCATCTTGGAGGAGAGGGAAGTACTGTGCTGTGAGTGGGAGGAAGCATTTGGATGAGCTGGCAGAAGCTGTGCCTGCCACAGGACACAAAGATCTGTCACTACCCCTGAACTCCACTGCACCAGTGGCAGGATGTCATTCCTGACTTCACTTGCCTGGTGACTGTGTCACATCTCCCTGGGAAATGTGCCTTGATGGTCTTCTCTGAGCCAGTCAGCTGCTGACTGTGACTTTGGCTTATGGGCAGGTCAGGGCCACCTCTGATGTGGCAGGTGTTTGGGATGCAGCTAAAGTCTTGTGACCAAGTAAGGACACTTGGAATGCCTGAGGTGGATGTCTATTAAGATTTACTGCGTGGACTTGAGGTCTTTTTTTTAGTTCTGTTACAGGGTGGGCTGTACCCAGGGTATTTTTTAATCCTAGAGTCAAATAATGGTTTAGGTTGGATGGCAGTTCAAAGATCATCTAATCCAACCTTGGTTCCATGTGCAGGGATGCCTTCCACTAGAAGGTAGAGGACAGGGAAAGGACAGACAGTCTCTGTAGATATCTATCAGAATATGTTTTCTGTGCAGGTGCAGAAGCAGATCTGCACAGTGTGATAATGAAATTTCCTGATATATTAGGTGAGAGCTTGCAACACAGCATGATGGGGAAAAGAATCCCTTTAAATTATTCTAGCTGAAAGTCTGTCCAGTGACAATATGCCCTTCACACATCTCTTATGAGGAAGTGCATCTTCAACACTTACATGTCCTTTGTGATAATGAAGAGGGGCAAGTGGAACTGTTATTAAGGCACCTTGGCTCAGTGGCTGGGGCATAACGTGAGAGCCCAGGCCTGCAGCTGCTTCCCTGCTGTGTGACGTTTTCTTCCTTTGCCTATATCTTCCCATCCCAGGGGGGTCTGGAATTTCTCCCTCAGATGTGATGAAGCAGGAGCCACAGAAGCACCAAAAATAAGCACTTCTCTCAGCTCAGGCTCTTTACTTTAGAAAAGCTGCTTTCATCCCTTGTGGCAGTTTGTCAGAATTAGAATCTAGTGACCTTAAACTTGTTTATCTTTTTATTATGCAATTAGCTGCATTGCAATGTCCTGTGATTTCTTTCTGTGACTTAGTACTCATAACTGAATTGCAGAGATATCCTAGAAATAGACACAATAGGGACTTGGGAATAGTAATAATTAAAAACCTCCTGAGTTTTCCAGTCTCCCAAGTTAATGCTTTAATTAGATATTGGTACTTAATTCACTCCTAGAGGCAGTTCACTTAAACCATTGCAAAATCATTTTTAAAGTTATTTCAGTTTTTGAATCAGAATATGGAATCAGTGCTTAAAATATCTAGAAAGTTCATGCTTTTCACTCACATTTACACAATGAGTTTCAGAGGGTAAAGGAAGAGAGTTTTCATTTTATCCACGGTTTTTCAGCGTATCACGGAATAAATCCAGTGCTTAACAGCCCCACCTCCTGGTGAAAGAGAAATAAAAAAAACCAAACATTTTACTGGCAATGTTTTCTGATCTA
>VWYO01014574.1:94247-117302 GCA_013400275.1 Rhadina sibilatrix | reverse complement strand
TTTTTTTTTTTTTTTTTGCTTGACAGGTCTAGAGCATGTTTAGAGCTTTTTTTCTTTTTTTATATGTATTCCCTCCTTTTTTCTCTCACATCACAGGGATATTATATTCTAATTATTGTTTTTCTCCTCAATGTCTCCTTTAAAATGGATGGAAAATACACTTTCTGATTTTTATGCCTCCCCATAGATAAAAACAAAGCCAGAAATCAAGAAAAACCCAATAGGATCTGAGAACTTCTGAAGCTCTTCTTGGGTGCAATGTCTTCTGGAGATAAAGCATGAGACCACGAGGAATCCCAAGATGGTGTAAATCTTGGGGAACAAACCATTATATGTCAGGAAACCATTATCCAGTGGCATGGATGAATGCCTGCACCCACCCTGAGGAAGGATATTTCCCATGTGATTCCTTCCTGGGCCAAAATCTAGGTTCCCACTTAATTTTTTATTTTTTCACAGTAATATCCTAAGAGTGCATTCTGATACCTTTTATCCTCTTTCACTGCTTCCTTGCCTCCAGAAGTGGACTTCTAAAATTTCTATGAACCCAAAATAGTTAATAACAAGAGGACTGCCAGAATTTGGGAGATGAAAGCAGCCTACATTCAATACTTGGAAGCATCATGAGGACAATGAAAAGGTCAGTGACTTCATTGCTAAACAGAGCATGCAAGGAAGGAGCACGGCAGGCGTGTGGAGAGGGGATGGATGCTTCACCATGGGAAAACTTCAGTACAAATCATGAGCAAGTTCAATTAAGATCTGCCACTTTGACTTTTCTGATTCAGTCTCTGCTTCAACCTCTGCACCATCTTTAGGCTTGCTAGCACCTTGCAGAGTGGAGACTGTGCTTTGCTGTGTGCTGCCTTTTGAGCAGGGCTTCTCAAGAGCAAGAATTATAGAATCACGGAATACAGAAAATAGAATACTCCTGGCTCTGCACAGGACACCCCAACAATCCCACCCTGTGGCTGAGAGCATTGTCCCAGTGCTTCTTGAGCTCTGTCAGGCTTGGGGCTGTGACCACTTCCCTGGGGAGCTTGTTCCAGTGCCCAACCACCCTCTGGGTAAAGAACCTTCTCCTAATATGCAAACTAAACTTCCCCTGAGTCAACTTCAGGCCATTCCCTAGGGTCTTGTCACTTGTCATCAGAGAGAAGAGATCAGTGTCTGCCCCTCCTCTTCCCCTCACAAGGAATCTGTAACTGCAGGGAGGTCTCCCCTCAGTCTCCTCTTCTCCAGGCTGAACAGACCAAGTGACCTCAGTCACTCCTCATATGGCTTCTCCTCATGGCACTTTGTTGCCCTTCTTTGGATGTTCTATAATAGCTTCATATCTTTTTTTTATATTGTGGTGCCCAAAATTGCTCCCAGAATGCAAGATGAAGCCAGCTCAGAGCAGAAGAGCCGGACAATCCCCTTCCCTGCCCAGCTGGTGATGCTGTCTGTCCCTGATGTGCCCCAGGACAGGGCTGTCCCTCCTGGCTGCCAGGGCACTGCTCAGTTGTGTTCAACTGTCCATTGACCAGGACCCTTTCTGTGGCATTGCCCTCTAAAGTCTCATTCCCCAGTCTATTCACACATGCAGGGTTGCCCTGCCCCAGGTGCAAATCCAGCAGTTGTTTTTGTTCAACTTCATATGAGTGGTGATTGCCCATCAATATAATTTTTTCCAGGTCTCTCTACAGGGCCCCCATGTGCAGTCTCCAGACACAGCTGGTTGTGGTGAAGAGTGGCAGCAAGGTGTTCTTCTAGAATTAAGTGCAAATTAGACTTATCAGGGAATGCATTCTACAGAAGCACAGAGACCCAGTAGGTTATGCTTTTACAGGTATCAGCTGGTGCATTTATAGTGGAATCTATCCAGCAATAACATGTTTAAATTTCCCCACTTGTCTATAAGGTTGAAATGCCTCCACTAATACTTTCCAGTAATATTCCTTTAAATACTAATCAAGATGAGGCCTGAAGTTGCAACACAACACATTAGCATGTAAGGGAAACATTCTCTACTCATATCTGAAAGGGGCAAACCAGCCCTGGGCACAGCATTTGGCTCCACATAATCACTGTTCCATTTATAAACTTAACAAAATGCTGCATTAAATTTAGGGCACTGTTAATTGTTCTTGGGGTGGTAATAAAAATTAGTTGTAGGGTTTTGTTTTCGGGATAATTGTAAGAGATGTAACAGGAATATATGCAAGGATTTAAGAGGAAATGCACATGGTTGAGAGGCACAGGAATGTCGTGGGGTCACAGTTTCAAAGATGGAAGTCTCATTGAGCCACGTCCTTTCTGTTGTTCAGACCTCCCATCACAGGTTGCTTGAGGCTGCCTGGAGGAGTCTACTTGCTTTGTTCACCTCATTTTAAAAGTATTGACAGCCCTCTCTGGTTTGCAGTTTGTTCTGGTTTAAAAAGTAAATTAAGTCACCAGGGAGAAAGTGGGAAGGGGAAAGAGGATATCTGTGGACATGCACCGAGATTGAATTGAACCTTTCATCTTGTTTGAAAGGTTGCCTACAGAAGGGAGTAAATGAGAATGTTTTTGGTATGTGGACTTCAGTTCTGCTACCTTCTAAATACACAAACATACAAAATATTCTGGTGCTTAAATAAATTGCCAAAATGGGCTGATTTGATTCACTTCTCACAGAAGCAAACCCTGAGAGTATCCCACCTTATCTACTTTATCCACAACATTTACCCTCAGTGCAAGAACCAAAAGGAGGTTCATTGAGCCAATTCAGTCCATACTGGTGAAGAATGAAAACCTTTCAGGACTGAAATAACTGCTAAAATTTACTCTTCTCTCAGTGACTGAGTGGCACAAACCACTTTCACATCAGATATTGGACTCTGGAAGTGTCATCAAAAATATTTAGGAAAAGACACTGAAAATGAAGGATTTATCCTCTCCTCTTTTGCTGGACTGTTCAGGAAGATTTTAGCATTCCTTCCAGGCTGCACTTAGCCATATGAATAAAAGAGGAGTTTGTTCTTTCAGGCTGTCAGGGAAAAATCTCTTAGGGAGCACTAAATTAACAGTAAACCACTCTGTAGGTGCCTGGGGCTGGTACAGGGGTAGTAGTGGTAGGACTGAAGAATTTAAGGAATGAACCTGAAGGTTGTATATAACTGAGGAAAAAAAAGAAATTCTGGAAAAAAAATGTAATTATCAGTATGCCTTGTGATGTAAAGCATCTGAAATACAAGTGGGAGAATAATTTAAAACTAATAAACCAAGAAACATATACATTTCTCAACAGAGTTTGTATGATCTTGCAAAGTAAGTGATTAATAAATTGTTCATGAGTAGCTCACTGCAGTATTAGACCTTTGAGCTGTGTTAGATTACTTCATGAAAAGCACTGGGACTGCTATGTGGACCCAACCAAAATAAAAATTTAATCAAAGGAATTGTTAGATGGGTGAATTCTGTTGCAAATAAACAATTCATGCAGTTTATTATTAAACACTAAATACCTTTTAATAGTTCCTCCCTAGCATTCATTTCTTTGTGCTTACTATTCCATTCACAAATGTTTTTTTGTCGTGTGTTTAAGTTGAATGTTGATCTACTGCAAATTTTCACAGAGAAAACACAATTAATAAATTAGTTATTTTCAATAATTAATATATATAAATAATAGATAAATGTTAATAAATTAATAATACGACCAGTAGGCAAGAATTGAAAGCAAACACAAAACGGATTTATTCAAAGTGGAGAAAGTATTAAGAAGGATTAGGAGACCAGTGCTGCCAATAGTGGTTTCTATGACTTTGAGGAAGCCCTGTCACTTTGGGATTTCTTTATTTCCACTTTTGATTCATTGACTTTGACTTATCTTAATGATCAGTTTTTGTCAGCTGTCATCCCCTTCTAACCTTGAAATGTTGCAGGACTTTTTAGAAGATTCCCAAAAAACAACTTTCCCCCGTAAATCTAAGGAGAAAACAGTGATGTTGGTACAAAAACTAGTCAGCTTTCATCTCACGGGAGCAGACTGGTTTTGTTAAGAAGTCCCAGGGATGCAAGAACAGGAGTTGTTGCAGGAGTTGTGTTCTGCTGACTTCCTTCTTAGCAGTTTTTAATTTCTAAGATTCTGTAACCATCCCTCCGGAGTTTCACACTGGGAAAGATAGCAACAGGCTAAATTAGGCAACTCTTTGATGACTTTAAGGAATCTGGATATGCTAGGCAAAAAATTCACCCTCCTTTCTAACTCAGACAGATCTAGTTTTTTTTTGATTTGAGGAACAAACAATTTAAATAAAATTTAGATAAAGCAATCTGCAAAAAGCTGTGTATCAGGTAAAGATATCCCTCTTCAAGCTGCTCTCTATCAGAATAATGATAAAGTTGTGAGACATGGCTGTCCCATTGTACTGTTGGTTTTCTTACTGGCTGTGACAGAAAGAAGCTTTTCATTCTGGATTTCCATAAGCATTTTCCATCATGTTACCTCGCAATAGTTCACCCTATTAACTAACATTTTTGCTTGTTTTTCAGTACCAAAAAGTAGAATCTTTCTAAATATGGCCCTTCTCCAGAACAAAATATATACAGAGTCTGGCTTTAGACTAAGCAGACAGATGAAAAGAGCAGCATATTTAGAGAGAAAAATAGCCTTGGGGAAGGACTGTTAGCAGTCCCCTTCCAGTACACATGTAAGGAGCTGTGTTATTCAAGCAAAACAAGTTGTTTTGGGTTCTGAAGTCAACCAAAACTTCTGAAAATTGAACTGTGAAGTTTGCATTAGAAAATAAGTGTAGCAGAATGGAGAGTATCTTTTGAGTGGCTCAACCAAGGGAAAAAAAATCTTGACATCTTCTATAATTTAATTTCAAACGAAATTAAAGGGGTTCAGCTAGAAAATTTTCCAAATGCTGTTAGAGATGTGTTAAATATTCCTAAATGGAAAACCACTTCAACTCTCGGGAGATGCCCTCAGATAAGAATAGTTTCAGGCTCCAAGATTCTTAACTAATAGTTCTGTTCTTATGCTTTTATGGTCTGAGAGAGATAACAGTAGGAGGTAAAAGCAATTAAGTAATGATACAGAAAAATGAAGAAGACTCTTAGAAAAATCACACCTGTGAATGTGCAGTCATGGCCTCTGACAGCTCCCTTCTTCATTCTAGTACATTTTGAGTGTTCTAGGACTTTTTTTCTTTTCAGTCTTATATTTGCTTTAGAGGGATGGGTTGTGTTGTGTGGCTTGTAGGCTGCATGAGTGAACATATTAAACCATTCAGGCTGTTTCATGCAAAGCATCTGTTACCTATTTGCCTGTGAATGCTGTGGGTGAGACTCACTGGTGTGGGTGTCCAGGGCTCCTGCTCCAGCCCAGGCTGTAACCAGCAGTGAGGGATCCCATCAGTCCAGTTTCCAATGGTCTGGGGGACAGTAGGAGGACAATTTCACTCCAAATAAAAAGATTGCCCAGATTATGTTTTTCTTTTGATGCCCATGTGTTTTAAAGCTTGATTATTACCCTCTGTCTTAAAGCTTGCTCCAGTTAATTTCAAAAATTTCTTCCTCTTTTGTTCAGCTCAAAAGAAGCTTTCCTTTCACAAACATTGTCCATCAGAGAAAGCTGTGCTCCATGACTTGGATACAGTGTTGGGAACGAGCTGCTGCTATCACTAAAGGGCCTTGCCAGCTTTCTTACTTCTTGCTTTTCTTTTTGACTCATTATTCATATATAGAGAAAAGTATCTAATCTAATCAAAATATTAAGACTCTTCCTCTGCTTTTTACTGCCTTTTTTTTTTTTCATTTCCATCTTTTAAGAAAAGCTATTGCTGTTTTATAACAAATCTCTCACTATGACAGTAAAAAATTAGAGAAGGCAACACGTGTTCCTACTCTGGAGGGAATTATCTTCTATGCTTTTTCCTTTCTAGGAAATTCTTCTCCATTATTTTCTAAAAAGAGAAGACTAACCATGAAGGTAGGTGCTAAGCCAGAAATAATTCAAGCACACAAGCATTTCAGATGAGAATGTTGGATGATTTCCACTGAACTTTTTCTCACCTGTTATTCTTGCTTTCAGAATCCTTGTGAATAAGTGCCTACTGCAGACATTCTTTTATTTGGAACAAATTCCACAAAGTTTATAAGGAAAAATGGACTATGACTAAATGCCCCAAAATAATTGCTTTCAAATCTCACTAGAGTTTTTGAATGGGTGAATTAAACTTAAATAGACTTTCTGTGTGATGAAAAGGAAGGTCATGATATCTTCTTCTATGCAGCAGAATGTAGACTCTCAAAACCAGAAAACAATTTCTTTTTCAAATGTCAGAGTCTATCCACAAGACCTTGCACTCTTTAAGACACAAACACCTCTCTAAAAAACATATCATTATTTTTCTTACATTTTTTGATACTGTCCAAGATCAACATATCTTGAATTTGAAGGACACTTACAATCATTGTGGCTCAAGTAAAACATGAATGATTTGGATCAGCCCTCTAATCTTCTGCTGACATCATGGTCAAATATTGTAATACAGTGCTTAGAAAAGAGGTACACAGATGAGCAAGCTGGAATCAGCAGAGATTTCTTAGCTACCACTGATGATAAAAACAGTGTCCACCGTGACAAGAACTCAATCTAGAAGTGGGAATATTGATATTTCCATCAGTAATTAGCCACTTCTGAGTCTTTCAAGTACCTTGCATCACTTGAAAGCTGCAGCACAGATTTATCTGTCATATTTATTCTGCAGTTTTGTTCCTTGCTGGTGGGTGATATTATTTCTGGAACTTGACCATGGTCTGATTGATTTAGCACCAAAAAGCATCCTGTGTTTCACTCACAGAGAAAGTGAGCAATATTTCCTGGCAGAGCTAAGTAGATATTCCTAACTCAGGTGTCCTGATCTGGGAAATGAACACTTTTCTTTAGGTACAGACTATTTTTCTTTACAGCTCCTTTGCAAGACCATGACCATTCACCCACTAAGCTCTGCAAAGGTCCAGGACCAGGTGGCACGCTCCCCACATAGATGGAGATCAGCCTCTCTGACACTGATATGAGTCAAGTCTGTCATTACTCATTCACCTCCTGCACCCTACAGCAGCTTTCCAGAGTCACACAGGAAGCGTGGAGTAAAACCAAGGATTTAATGAAAAACTGATTTTTAGCTCTGTTTCAAGCTCCAATACAGAAAACAAACATTTCTCTTCTTGACCTGTTTTAAAAATGCAATTCAACAGCTTGAGTTCTTTCACATGTACAACAAATACAGTAGGAAATGGGAGTTGGAACTGAAGATTAGCATTCCTTCTGCTTCAATTTTTTTTCCCCTTTCTGTCTTCTAGATGAAATAAATCCAACTACTGTTTTATAATAACAACAAAACATTTTCTGCAAGTAGAAAACTTTGGACAAAATGCAAGACAATCCAAACAAACACCATTATATGCTACCAGACCTGCTTCCAAGAAGATTGTTAGCTGAGTTATGAAATTCTGGACAAGTTGTCACATCTACAGTTGTAAGCAACTTTTGAACCATTAATATTCTCACCCTCAGTCAGTTAAACCTCGTAAAAGCATCCTATAGCTTTTGTGGAAGGAATGAAATAAAGAGCAGTTCCCCAACATGAGAGAAACCTGGCAACAATAAGAGGTTTTCAAATAATGGAGCAAATTCACTGGAAAGTATTTATTGATTGTGCTGCTCTTTCATCTAGAGGTGCATATAAGTTAGACAAGGCTGGCAGAAAGATATTCTATCTTTCATTATGCCAGCCACTACAGATGGAGAAAAAAAAAGGCTAAATTATTGATCTGTCAGCCCTTTTTCATGTCAGCTTTTCATGTTATGTTGTTAACTTCCACATCATCATGGCAATGTCATAATAACCCAACTTCCTAAGGGTATTACATAACCAAGGTTAGTTATTGGCACCATACTGCCTACTTCAAACTGGTGAGGTTAGAAGGTCTTACAGGCAGAATTATTCAGCTCTTGGTCCTCTATGTCCAGCTGCAGTTTATGTCAGGGACACAAGTAACTACTGTCATAAAACACTAACAAAAGATTTGGAGCTGCATGCTGAGAGGAAACGAGTGCAAAAGAGACTTTATTTCTCTATTTATTTCTTCTCTCTTGAAATCAAACAGCCCTAGAGAAACATTCAAGACTTACCATAAATCTAGAGAAGCAAAGTTTGGTCAACACAGAAAATAATTTTTATTTGTGAATGTACTTGTATGAGCAAAGCTTATTGCAAAGCTTATTGCAAACTCGTTTACATCTGAACTGTTAACTATTCCATTATTCAATTGTACCATTTAAATATGTGGGTTGATCTGTGCTAGAAAATCTTTGAAATTTGTTTTCCTCAAAATGTGGGCACTGGAGCATTATATTCTCCATGTGATATGAGAAAATTAGATTCAATCTTGTGAGCCTGCTTGCTTTGAATGAAATTCTGCTGTAAATACAAGAGTCAAATGTGGTTAGACAGTGTTTTTATTGCAGTTCTGGCCTGTTTTGTGTTTGTTGTTGAACACACGTAGGCAAAAGAATTCATGCTGCACTGCAGTAAAACCTAAAATGCCATTAGAATATATGTGTGACAACAGAAGAAAGCATCATACTCCACGAGTTTTCCTTGAAAAAATAAAGACATGAAAATTAAATAAATGACCTTTGCATTTTACTTATTTATTTCATTTTGGATTTTGCATAGAATCAAAGAAAAACAAGCTGTTTTAATTCCCTTATTCTCATGGTGATGCATCCCAATGGTGCCTTATAACCTTTCTAATGAACCCCTTCTTCTGTCACTACAAGACCTGAATCTGTCAAGTATATTTTTATTCCCATTCTATATTAAAAAAAAAAAAAAAATCCTGGTTTCATGCACAGATTTTTCCTTTTCCTGTGAAATGTAGGGATTTATTGTCTGTGACCTACCCAGTGCCTTATTTCCTTGCTAATAATTAGATATTTGCAAGATATGGTGAAAGCTTGGAAAGGGGGAGAGAGGCAGAATACTCCTGAAGGGAGATAAGTATTAAATGAGGAAAACTATGAGATTTTCTGAGATTGACCATGTTCCAGTCCTTCTTAGCTTTCAGTCACACATAGATAGCCACACTCTAATGAAGCAGAAAGGGGGAAAGATGTTTCCTTGCCCTTCCCACTCACTTCAGTATAATTCCACTTTCAGTTAAGTGTTTCTTTAAAATGACAGTATAGTTTCCAGGTGCCCTAAAGCTTGCCTGAGTGATGCAGGACTGTGAGGCTGAAGCTGTCACATGGGACAATTTCTATCTCTGGCTTACCTACACCCATCCAAACAGACAAGAATAAATCTCACTACATCCCAATGCCAGTCTAGGAAGACAAATGAAAGCTAGAGCACAGAAAGAGTTATGTCCTGAAAAGTCACTGATTCTGACATTTTCATGCAAAAGTCAGCCAGTGGAAGCTTCAAATTGGATGCCATAGGTAATATACATTAGTAAGAATTTGTACTGGCTACTGATGGAAGAGGAGCAGAAAGACCCTTTTAAAATTTATTGACTAAATTTATTTTTTATTTCTGTACACATCACAGGAGACAGCAAGAGAGGAGCACTGTATCCCAATGTGGTTGTTAGACTGGGGAAAACTGGAACAGATACAAAAAGTTGTTACAAGAATAATTAGAAGACTGAAGTACATGCCTTCCTGTGAGAGACCTGAAGAACTGGATCTGCTCTGCTTTTCAAAAGATGACTGAGAGATTAATTGATTACAAAATGTTTGCATTAATGAGGAGAAAATAGAACTCTTTCATCTAGTGGAGAAAAGCCTCCACCCACAAAAATGATTACAAGCTTCAGCCACATAAATTGAAATAGGAAATTTGGCACATATTTTGAAAAATGAAGTTGATTACCTAGTAGTTTAAAACTCCTAAAGCAGAAGCTGCACACTTTGGTTACTGTTGGATGATAAGTTAAGACTCTCTGTAGGGCTCGAATTTGCAGGTCATTGAATCTTAGAATCAACACCTGTGTCACAGGATGTGCATGCTCTGAGCCAGGACACAATTCTGCTTTTTTGTGTCTGTGGTAGTGTCCATTCACACCACTGCTTTGTCCATCCTCACCACTGCTTTGTCCATCCTCACCACTGCTTTCTCAATCTGCTCATCTCCTCCAAGAGTCCCTGTCCTTGGATGTCATTAAGACTGTCTAAAACACAGATTTGGAAGTCCATATTTGAGATTTCTCTTCAAAAAGAAAGGACTTTAGTCATGATTTTTTCGAACTTCAATCCTTCTTCACCTTGCAGTTTATGTGGCATGAGGCCATGTTTTATGGGATTTTCCATTTGCATTAAACCTCAGTTTCAAACTTTGAGCTTGATGTGACAGCAAGACCATGGCTTGGGATAATCATCCCTGTCAACCTGCAGGTCAGTGACTTGCACACTTCCTTTGTTACCTCAATTCTTTTTATATCCATTGTGTCTTGGGTTATGGAAACCAAAAATGTGTATTTTATTTCATCTGTTGAAAGCAGTTGGGGAGATTTTTTTTTTTTCTTTATCTCTTGTAACTCTGGGAGGAGGGGGGCAGATGCCTTCTGATAATGGGCCAGCTGTTAAAACCAGGTGGGGCAGTGTTTCTTATCTCTCTCACCCCCCGTCCTCTTTCCAGGGAGATATTTTCTGCTAATGGGCCATTAACACATCCCCAAACTATACCCTCACTACTATACCCTCCCCAAAGCAGTCACCCCCAACCTATATATCCACATTGCATCATCCTATTGTGAGATGCTCCATCCAGTGGAAGGAGCCAACCAACTGGACCTTTCTCACCATCACTTGGACCCTTTTTGACAGGATCATCTCNGATACCTGTCTTTCCAAACCAAGACACACTGACATCCAAACAAGACAAAGAATGTTACTGGCCTCAGGCAACAGAGGGAAGTTTCTGTACAAGCTCTCCACTAGTGATGTGATCAGTGATGGGCTCTGCAATGCCAGTGATTTTGAATTTCACTGTCACATAACCAGTTTCAATGCCAAGTCCTGTTTTCTTGAGCATCAACTGCTGGTAGGCTCACCTTTAAAGTGAACAAACAAAATCCCTCTGAAACAAAACACACTTGTGTGGTCCAGATTGTTCCAAAGAAACCTCTCTTATGGATGAGGCTGGGGACTTGCAGTACTGAACATATGGCCCTCTAACACTATCCCAGCAGATTTTCCATCCTTTGGCATCATTATATGTTCTCATGCCATACTCCAGGACAAAAAATTGAAAATAGTGTCTTAGAACCATGAGGGGCTATAAGATTTTTCCAAGAATTATGGGATGAAGACAGAGCAATTTCACTGTGGAGAGGAATTAACCAACTGTGACTTGTGACTGCTCTGCAGTACTTGATCTGGTGGTCAAGTATTATTCCACAGAGTGGAAACATTTAAACAGCATATCCAAAACCATCTCTGATGTTGTGAACACCAAAAGAACTAGAACGAGGTCATGTCTACAACTGCTGCTGAAAAGAAAGTCTGCAAGAAAGGCAAGTTTGTTAATGACAGAGTTTGTGTTCTGCCTTCAGCTGGGATAGAGTTCATCTTCCTAACAGCTGGTGCAGTACTGTATTTCAGACTGAGTAAGAGAATAAAGTTGACAAAATGTATGATATATTGGCTAGTGCTGAGCAGTTTTTACCCTGAGTCAAGGACTTTTAGTGTCTCATGTTCTGCCAGTGAGCAGGTGCACAGGAAGCCATAAGGGAGGATGGCCAGGACAGGAGACCTGAACTGGCCAAAGGGATATTCCACACCACAGAATGTCATGGTCAGTGGCACTGGGGGGAGTTGGCCAGGAGCTGCTGATCACTGCCCAGGGATGGGCTGTGTGTTGGTCAGTGGGTATTCAGCAGTTTTATTGTGCATCACTTGATTCTCTTGGGTTATATTCCTCTCTGTCCTTATCATCATCATCAATAAAAATAATGATAATCATATCAGTTACCATATCAACAACTATAATAATATTTTTAATATATTACTTTATTTAAATTATGAAACTTATCTTAATTCAGCCAATTTACCATTTTCTGAATCTTGTCCCCATCCTACCATCCCACCAGCAGCATGGGTGAGGAGTGAATAAGCAGCTTGCAGCACTTGGTTTCTGTCTGGTGTTAAACCACAGCAGACTGTTACTACATCCCAAATGGAGAAAAGGATACTAAAGCTGATCATCCCAGTACTTTTTCTGAGGCTTTTTTTGTTCTTTTTTTTTTTTTTTTTAACAAGAAATTCATATCACCTAGATCTTCATGGAAAAGATGGCTACCAAAAAATTAGATGATTTATCACAAGTGAGGACCAGAGTGGCATCATTAGGATGGATGATATCTGAGATTTTTTTCAGCTTTGGTGGGGGTTTTTTCAACCTTTTTTGACCTCTTACACATTTTTAGTGATCCACACAGATCCTATGTGCTTTGTCATCCTTGACAGGTATGGCAGGGGTAATAAAATTGAATAAGGTAGCAGATAGCGATGCTGCATTGCCAGTCAGGTCTCAAAACAGATTGCTCAGAAAGACTGTGAGGTGTCCCTTTCTGGAGATATTCAAGAACCATCTGGATACAATCTTGTGCCTTATGCTCAAGCATGATCCTGCCTGTGCATGGACGTTGGACCAGGTGACCCACTGTGGTCCCTTCCAACCTGAATTATTCTATAATTCTGTGAAAATGCTAAAATTTTATGTTGGTTATCCTTCAGATGCTTTTATGTCCAAGAATTCAGCGTTTCTTATAAATGCATGGATTTCCTCTAACTGTGACAGTGCATATTTACTAAGTATCTCCTGATAAAAAAAATAATACAAAATGGATACAAAATGGTTGACAGTGTTGTGAAGTCAGCAACAAGTATATTCACCTACGAAATTATGAAGATGTCACCAGAAGTGTCATGATTTCTTCAGATGGAATTTCAAAGAGCTGAGATGTCAGGACCAGCAGGTCCAGGCCAGATGAAAACACTGAATTATGTAAAATAAAAATAAGCTTTATTTCTTGAATCCTGCACATGTTTCAAGTTACAAAGCAGAGCTCTGAAGATTTCGCTGAAAGAAAATAATATCCAGGGATTACTTCACTACTATTCACACAGTTCTTGGGGGTAAGTTAATGAACTGCAGCTGGTGAGAAGGTGCAGACATTTCCAGGGGGTTTTCCTGGTGTCATCCTGTTGTCATCTGCTCCCGCTTCATTCTGCAATTATTGTGCAAACAGCAGCATACAAATGTGAGTGCTGTAAAGCTGAGGTCAGATTTGACTCTGGCAGTAATGACCCTATCCCTTCCTCCAAGCCACACCTGCTGAGTAAAGATCTTAAGAGGGTCTAATGAGGCATGAGGTGGCCTCTGAACAAGCCACAGCAGCATGAGCTGAGACAGCAGGTTGTGGCAGGGGGAACTGAAAAGAATTCAGGGTGGCACTGCAGCTCCACTGGTCACCAAGTGTCCGGCACATTCTGGCACCTTGGCACTGCGTGAGTTGAGAAGCAGCTGTGGAAGGCACTGCTCCATGAACTCAGCCAGCCCAGCTGGTGTCAGCTGTGCTAGACCACTCTCCAGTGTCCTGGGATCCTGGCAGTGCAATGGAGTGAAGCCTTCCCATTGAGAAGGAGCTCAGCTTGGAAGGATGGGTAGAGAATCCTGCCAACAGCATGGTGGGGAGCCACATGCAACAAAGCCTGTTTTGACCTTTTGTGTGTTTGCCATTCAGAGAAAGTCTAGGCTAAGACTAATATCTGTGAAATTCTGCAGAGTTATCCTCTCAGAGTCCCTAACTGGCACAGCAGAGAGAGTTAAAGATTACCAGATACCAGCTAATAAAAACAGTCTTCTTTCTGCTCTCAGCTGTACTTTCATGTTGGTCATAAAAATGTATTGCATAACAGGGAAGCCAGAACAGATGTCCATGAATGTTGCTTTTACCTTTCTTCACCATCAGATCTTCTTCATTTGTAGTACAGATCCAGCAATCATGTTTTGGTATTTTCAATTTTGGATGACTTTTTGAGAGAAATATATTTTTTGCCAGATGCACCAGATTCAGTGCAGAGACAGCTAAATGAAACATTATGATTGAAGAACTGATTACCCTAATCATGCCTTTTAGCCTAATCCTAAGTGAACCTTTGGTTTTCATTGTAAACTATACGATGTTTGATGTGTGCCTCTAAAATTGCAAAGAAAAAAAAAATAAAACCAAGATTTGACTACATGCAATAACACAAACACCTCAGTGTTCTTGTGTATCCCAAATATGACAATTTTTAAGACAAGCTCATATTCAGCTTATGTTCTGGATTGTTTGTTGTGGTTTTTTTAATCAATGGCTTAGCAAAACAGCTTTGCCCAGGAGTACACCCTGACAGAGCTGAAAATGAGAAGATAATGGTGCAGAGAAAGCAGAATTCCTGTTTGGTGAAAAAACCCCAGTGATATCTTTTTAACAATCCACCTTATTACATTGGTCAACTAGAAAGGCTAACAAAGGAAGCCAAGCAATAAATAAAATAATAAAAAGCTTTATCAGAAATACAAAATTATGGCACAACTATTACATATACTTAAATTTCTCCTACTGGCCCCTCACCTTTTGACCAATACTACCAAACAGACATTTTCCTGGGAGAGGACTATCCCCTCATCTACACAATAAATCTCATCTCAGGGCAGATAATGAGCTCTGGAATTATCTATAGGACTCATCCAAGCAGATTATCCACTTGCTTCAATATGTGCACTGGTTGCCTGTGGCTTCAGCCAGTAATGTCCATCTTTCTTTGAAATCTTTCCATGGTTTCAGAGACACAGCCATGACCTTGCAGAACTTGTACTATTAATGAAATCATTAGTCTTGTCATAGCAGCTGATCCTTAACTTACAGACATTTCAGTTTCCTAGGTTGAGAGTCATTCATGCAAATGACAGCATGACACAGTAACGCCGTGGCTAATCATTCAAAGAATAAAAAAAACACACTTAATTTCAATGAGAAGAAGAAAGATCTTGTTTTGACACTGCTCTAAATATAAAGCCTTTTCAGTTCTTTTCTTTATTAAAGCACTAGATCATGACATTTAGATGACTGATGAAAGAATATATTTTACTTTTATTTTTCTATTATTGAGGATTAATATGAGTAACGATCTTGGAGATACACTTATTAAAGTGTCCTGTTCCTGTTAATAGTTGTAGTCTCTGTGTGAGTAGGGAAGGCTTTCTGCATATTGCCTGAAGAATTCATTTTATTATTTTGGTATATTTAGCATGATTTGTAGAAAGGGCTAAAAGTGCTGAGAACTGGTGATGGAACACAAACACAAAAGGGAGGTGGAAGGAAAATGAGGTGGAGACTAAATGGGCCTGGTGGTGACTAAATGGGCCTTTACCTGAGAAGCTCTGAGAAGCAGATGTGATCAGAGAGGTCCTGGTCACACTTGTGTATGTGATTTGCTGCTCAGCTTTAGAGAATATGGTTCACCCAGATGGGCAGGCTCTTTTGGTATCTAAAATGATTCAATATGCAAAACAAGCATTCCAAAGGTTCTACATAAATGCCTACATCAGACTCCTGCTGATTTTTGAAAAAGTAATCCACCAACCTGACTATGTGGAAATGAGCTTTAAAGTTGCAGCCTTTTCTGTAAAACATGAACATCTAGAGTTAAACACAACTGAATTTGTGACTTCACTGCTTCCTGGTTAGGGCTTGTGTGCAGACTGGGCAGATGGATCCCTCTATCCACAAAGAATTGCTGGTAAGCCTGGCTGCCTCCAAATTTTCCTGTGCAATTCTGTGGGCCTGTCTTTCCTATTAGGGATGTGTGGTTATCTATAGAGAAGTGGCTGAGACTGGTGATCCACCCACTGTGAAAAGCCATAGCAAGCAGTGGCAGCTGAAAATGTTATATTTAAATTTATTGATTCTAAGGGCTGATGGGAAACGGGATTTTCAAAAGGGGTTTGAGTTGTTTTTTTTTTTTGGGGGGGGGCGGGTAGGGTAATGTTTATTTTTCAATGTAACTTTAACATTGGAGCACAAAATTTTCCCAAAGATGCAATAACTGAAATTCTGCATTTCAGAATTTTGTCAGAGTACCTTACAGTGACTGTGATCCAATTGAATTGTTCCACTTTTCTCTAAAAAAACTGCATCTCCTGGGGTTCACTGAAGCTGGAAAGATCCAGAATACATTGATAAAAACCATATGATCTTTTAGTCAAGACATAAAACAGCCTGCTAATGTACAGTAAGGAGATATGCATGTATCAATGCTTTGAAATTTCTAACAGTTAAATACCCCGGAAATATTTCCAAATTTAAATATTTCTATTCTTTAAAATTGTGTAATTTTTTTTTTTTTTTTAGTTAAAAAGTCAAACTAGACCAAACAAAACAAAAATATCCAAATAACCAAAGAAATGAAAAAAATCTACAAAATTAACTGCTGATGTAACAGGCAAAGGGACAGAAAGAAAAAGAGATACAAAAAGATGGAGGAATGTGGCCCAGGGTTTATTTTCAAGAACTCATCATTGCTTAGAATACTGTTGTGCATCACAAGCTCTGAGACCAGAAGCAAAGTAGAGAGAGGCACCAGAGCAGGCTATGAGAATGGAACATTGGTCATATCATCATTCTATGCTCAAATAATTCCCATGTGTACAGCTACACCAAGTTAAACATACTGGGTCTTATTTTCAGCTCTGCTCAATATTTTCATGAAACCTTTGAAATTAAGGAACTGTGCTAATGTGTTACAGAAAAAAAAAAAAAAAAAAAGAAACCAAATTTTATCATTAAAAAAATCCCAACTTGTAATTGGCAACTCTGTAGTTTTAAGCACATAGATCAACCTTTGCATTTTGCTTGGGGAGAATAACAAACTGTGATTTCTTCTATAAGCCTGCAGTTATTTGGAAGAGAGAAGCAGAGATCAGCTGTCGTTGCAGAGAATGTCAGAGGAGTTTGTGGCAGCAAGCCATAGTGAGGAGGTTAAATAAAGCCTCCATCATGACATGTTTTGTTCACACCACTGGAGAGAGATTAATATTAAAATTAGCAGGTCATTATGCTCCTTGGGGAATTATTGTAAAATTTACATTGATAAAAGTAGCTCCTGTAGCATCACATACACAGCAGAGCTAGCTAAGAAAAAAATATTAGCATATAGAAGATAAAAAGGAATCATGAGCCAGCCTTGTTACATCTTCTTCTTTCTCCTTGTGTGTACCCTCACCAGTTTCCAGGATGAAAACCACAAGAATTTGCAAAGAGAGATTGATCTCTTATTGCCCCAGCTAGGTAAGCTGGGAAATGTAGAGATCTATGGGATAAGGCAGGGGCAACACAAGAGTGAAGGACTCAGTGTCTCAGCAATGTCACTCCCACCTCAGCTGAGGACACTGCTTTCTGTCTGTCATCTGACTTCCATCCCACCTAACAGGAATGGTCAGATGTTTACCTCACACCTCGTCCCTTCACTCAGCTTTTATCCACTTTCACATTTTTATGTTTATGTCTGCTTACTGCTGCTCCAGCACAACTCTGCCCTAAAGTGTTAAAAAATGACAGTCAAATGATGAAATAAAAGGTCATCTGTGATGCAAACAAGGTGCTTTGCCAAACTTGTCTCAGATCATAAAGCTTACGTGTTGTGTTATTAGGTCTGCTTCCATCTTGACCAGTCAGATAATGAACCCCCTGTAAAACAGGCTCTCTTCTGTTTGCCTAGAAATCTGGATTTGGCTTGGAGCCACAGATGCAGGTCTTTTCATGAGTGGAGTTGCTAAGCTACAAAGTTTAGCTGGTACATTAATTTTCAGTAGTCTTTATGAAAAATAGCTGCTTAGGATAAATACAGCATGGAGTTATGCTCCCACTCCCCTTTACAAGGGCCAGCCATGGGCACAGGACACTCGACATAACAGGAAACCACAACAGCAGTTTTTAGACTGTGAGAAAAGCTGACATTCTGGACATCAACAGAGGATTCTCAGATGTCTCCTTTTGAAGGGACAAAAGCCAATACAACTGTTTACTTTTTCTCCCCACAGAACATCATTTCAACATGCAACACATTTCCACTGCAAGTGTTCAAGACCAAGAAGTTAGAGAGAGAAAAGGAGGGAGTGTATGTACCTATAAATAATATAACACACAATCACTAAGGTAAAGAAAACAGCTAAGATGAGGAAAGACAGATGAATCCTCATGATACAAAGCTCAAGACAAACAGCAACTGTTAAGATCTAGGATAAGAGCATTACTCAGGCAGATTATCATATAGCTGTCTCCTGTGAGAGCTATTTCATCTTATTCTGAAATATTTGACTCTGGCCCTAGTCCATAAGTGGATAAATGAGTTGACAAATGGTATTTCTGACATTGTGGTAAATCTCATGTTCCACAACCAGGGCAGCTGGCAGATTTTGAGACAGTCTGCTGGATTAGACTTTATACACACAAATCACTGCAAAGAGGCTGTACTATAAAATATTGCTACATCACACCTCTACTGTTATGCCAACCTTCTTGAATTTTTTTTTTTTTTTTTCCTCAAAGGACAGAATCCTGAATTCCAATGGATCTTGATTAAACTGAATGTGGGCATGTTCTGGTTTATAAGGAAGATTTCCTGACAGAAAACACAGTGGAATATTTCATTCAAATTCTTTAATCTCAGCATCCTTTTACTGCTAAGGCAAACTTTCAAAGGCACATGTGAGATGCATGATAAAGAATAGCACCTGCACTAACTTTGTAATAAACTGTGAGCAGTTTTCTGGACAGGGAGAACATTTATTTTCTTATAAATCTTAATTTAATTCATTTACATACCTTATATATATGTGCCCTTTTTTTCACAACAGAGGCCTTCCCCCCTCTTTATTATGTTCCCTAAATTTTTAATTTTTCTACTTAGAACTTCTTTGTGCTTCTATGTGTGTGTTTGTGCCTGTGTGTTTCTTTATCGTATTTCCATTCTTCCCACACTGTATTTCCTCCTCAAATCTACTTTATATTATGCCAGTTTTCTTTGCTGTTAAACATTTTCAGATTTTTCTTGTCTTTGCAGAATCCTTTTCTAGTTGCTGCTTCTCTGCTAGGAAAGACATTTGAGGATTCTTCTTTTGTTTTCAGCACTTCATAGAAAAGCCAAAAAAGCCCAGGGAGTGAACAGGAGGAAAGGTCAGCTGCTAATGGGAAAGGTTGCATCACAAATACTCCTCCACTCAGCAGCGCCGCGCCAATCGCGGCAAAGGACACGCGGCGTGTCAGCGCTGCCTCTGCTCTGGAGAATGTTCCCTCCTGATATCAAATCTCCCTATGCAAATAAGACTTTTTGGATAGTACAAAACAATTTCAAACTGACACAGAGGCTAAGAAACATTTTAAAAGACATAATTAAAAAAAAAAAAAAAAGTTGGGAAAACTGCTGGAGGAGACTCCATCTGGAGTACTCCATCCAGCTCTGGCGTCCCCAGCTGAAAAAGGACATGGACCTGCCAGAGTGAGTCCAGAGGAAGCCCATGAAGATGATCAGAGGGCTCTCACAGCACTTCTCCCGTGAAGGCAGGCTGAGAGAATTTGGGTTCAGCCTGAAGAAGAGAAAGCTCAGAGAAAAAAGCTCTTACAGCAGCTTTCCAGCTCTTGAACAGGGCCTGTGAGAAAGCCAAGCTTTTCTGCAGGGCCTGCTGCAACAGGACAAGGGATAATGATTTTAAAGAAAAGGAGAGTCAGTTTGGATTAGTTATACGGAAGAAGCCTTTTTATAAAAAAATCTCTGCACAGGTTGCCCAGAGAGGTGGTAGATGTCACATCCCTGGAAATGAGCAACTTGACTAAATTGAAGCTGTCCCTGTTCATTACAGGAGGGTTGGAGTTCATAACCTTTAAAGTTTCCTTCAAACCCAAACTATCCTATGATTCTACTAGAATTAAAATTTAGATGTGTTTTGCTGTAGAGTGCGGACACTCAAGAGAATGTTTAAGGTCTGATATGATTTCTGGTAATTATAGCGGGAGTTGGAGAGATAAAATCTGAAGTACTTTTTTTATTTGATTGTTTTACTTTTTTCTTCACCCGGTCTCATGTGGTGTTGGGCTAGTTGGGTTACTTGCTGTGCTTTGGATTCCCCTTCCTAACTGCTGTTTTCCAATAAATTGCATAGACCTGTGACATTTCCAAAGCAAAGTGAAAGGACAGGAAAGTGCACTTAAAATTCAGTATGTGTTCTTAAAGCTCTATTAGTTACTCCTAGCACTCACTTTCAGTTCAGGGTTGGAAGGGCTTTAGAACAATTAAAACAAAACTCAGTTGAATTTAAATATTATGCTCCAGACTTCCAATAAAAACTGCATGCCTCTTTAATTCAAGTCCAGGTAAGCTGAATTTTCATCACAGAACATTCTGTAAAAGAAATCTCTGAATTTTCATCACAGAAAGTTTTAGTATTCAAAATATTCTGAGGAGTGGGAATGGGTGAGTTAGAGTGGTTATAGACCCAATTCACCTTCCATTCCTATGGTGTAGTGTGTTTGGAGACATGATTTACAAGCAGAGTTTCTCTGCAGCCCTGTTACAATTTCATCTCCAAAGTTATCTCTGTTTTATTCTTCGACTGCAAGATGTTCTCATTACTGATATATCAGCAACCTCCACATAAATTTTGTACACAGGTACTGAGTGTTCTGTAAGAATACACAGTGATGGTTGATTCTGGATAGAAAGAAGGAAGAGAGGGAGAGAAAGGGAGGAAGGGAAGGAAACAGGGAAGGGAGGAAAGAAAGAAGGAAGCAGGTATGCAGGTGGGAAGCTAGTTAACTAAAAAGTACTGTCAGTAAGAAACAGCTCCTCATGCTTAGTTCTACAAAACACCAGAAATTTAAACGTAAATCTTCTTTCATTCTAGCAGCACTAGGTATAGGCTCAGGTGCCTTATGTATGTATATGCCTTGGCTCTTTCCAGGATGGCAGAACAAGGCATAACTGCTGTATTATCCAGGAACCATCCTCTCTAATTTACAGTCCTTCTGACACATTATATCAAAGCACAGCTGTGATTTCCAGTGCCTGAAATTACATGACAGTAGTGATCACTTCCACATCTGGAGCATTTCTGGAGTTCCACAGGTGCTTCCATTTAAATTTGAGCACACTCAGACTACATCTGATGTTTACTAGAGAGCACCAGTGAGAGCTGAGGGCATGGATGACTGCTCATGTGAGAGGCACATGGAGAGAACCTGCTGCTGGGTGAACAATTGGCTGATCATGTTTACTACATTTGGCTTTAGATCCCTCCTCCATTTCTTTGTTTAAATGTTGGAAATTTTCTACAGAAAAGGCATTCTGTGGAGGCAATTGCAGTTATAGGAAAACATTGGGAAAAGTATCTTTCATAGTAATGGAATCGATCCAGTTGTAAGGGACTTTAAATACCATCTAATTCCATCCCACCTAACATGGGATGGGACACCTTCCACTACACCAGTTTGCTCAAAATCCCATCCAACTTGGCTTTCAGCACATCCAGGGATGGATTATCCACAACTTCTCTAGGCAAGTGTAGTGCCTAACCATTTTAACAGTAAATTTCTTCCTCATGTCTAACCTAAAACTGTCCTCTTTAGTTTAAAGCCATTTTCCCTTGTCCTAGCAGAGGATAATAGAATCATAGAATCATAGAATCATACACTATCCTGAGTTAGTGGAAGAGATCCACAAGATCATTGAGTCCAACTCCTGGGCCTGCACAGGACACCCCAAGAATCTCACCATGTGCCTGAGAGCACTGTCAAAGTGCTTCTTGAACTCTGTCAGGCTTGGTGCTGTGACCACTTCCCTGGGGAGCCTGTTCCAGTGCTCAACCAGCCTCTGGGGAAGAAACTTCTGCTAATAACTACCTTAGACTTCGTCTGTCACAACTTCAGGCCACTCCCTTTAGTCTTGTCACCACAGAGAAGATATCAGTGTCTGCCTCTCTTTTTCCTCTCATGAAGCTGTAACTCCACTGAGGTCTCCCTTCAGCCTCCTCTTCTTCAGGCTGAACAGACCAAGTGGTGCCAGTTCCTTAAAGGGCTTCTCCCTCTAGACCCTTCACCACCTCCATAGCCCCCCTTTGAATACTCTTTATCAGCTTTATGTCTTTCTTGTATTGTCACTTCCAAAACTGCATACAGGACTCATTGTAAAATACCTCGAAGCAAGCATGTAGTGAGCACTCATTACACATCCTTGCAAAAAGTCCCTCTCCAGATTTCTGGACAAGGATGTGTGGGACAGTGTTAAATGTGATGAGGGAAGAGCAAGTGATGTCATTGAGGTAAATTACATCACTTGCTCTCCACATATCCACCTATCATCTAACCTCATTGTGGAAGGCCACCAAGCCTGTCAGACATGATTTGCCCTTAGTGAAGGGCAAATTTGCTAATTTGTTGATTATATTAAAACAGTCCTGTCACATAGTAAGTGAAATATCTTTATGGAAATTAGACATTGTTATTGAGCTTGTTATTGAAGGATTGGAAAGGAAAAATGGAATTATCATGGATTTCTTAATGTACAGGGGTTTAATATTCTGTTTGTTTTTATTTATTTATTTATTTATTTATTTATTTATTTATTTATAGTGGAATCGTATCAGCACCATTTCTCTTAGAAAGCTCAGTTTGAACTTAATTTGGAAACTTTTGTAAAGGATAATAAAAAACATTTTTACAAATATGTTAATGGTAAAAGGAAGGATAAGACCAACCTTTGTTCTTTACTGGATGTGGGAGGGAACTTAGTACCTGCAGATGAGAAGGCAGAAGTGCTTAACACCTTCTTTGCCTCAGTCTTTAGTGGGAAGATGGCTTGTCCTCAGGACAGCTGTCCTGGGCTGGTAGATGGTGTCAGGGAGCTGAATGGTGCCCCTGTTATGCAGGAATAGGCAGTCAGGGAACTGCTGAGCTGTTTGAATGTCCATAAAT
>VWYO01014574.1:54778-78724 GCA_013400275.1 Rhadina sibilatrix | reverse complement strand
AAAAAAAAAAAAGAGCAAAATTAAAACACTGTCCCCCAGCCTTGTCCCTAGGCCTACCTTCTACCTTCCACCCCGGATTTTTCTCCCCCAAAGGGTACAGGGACTGAGGATGCTGACAGTTGTGTTTTCTTCTGTGTCTGGGAGAGAGGACCCAACTTCCACTGCTCAGGACACCTGCCTGCTGCCCCCAGCCCATCCATGGAGATTCAGCAGGCAGAGCTCCCTTTGAGCATCAATTCCTGCCTTATCCACACAGTCCTTCACTCCTGCCTAGAGTTCCTCTGTTTGCAGAGAACAAAGAGTTGGAGCTTCCTCAGTGCCTGAAATGACATCGCTGCCTGTACTGGTGTTGGGGCCCTCTTGGCTTGGTAACTGAACACAGAATTCCACGGGGAGCAAGATATATCCCACTGGTTTTGTGTCTTGGACAAGGGCCACAAGCAAATGTAACCACTGGTACAGTGTTAACAAAAACAAAAACAAAAACAAAAACAAAAAAAAAAAAAAAAAAAAAAAAAAAAAAAAAAAAAAAAAAAAAAACAAAAAAAAAAAACAAACAAAAAACAAACAAAAAACCAACCAACCAAACAAACAAACAAAAACCAACCAAACAAACCCAAACAAACAACAAAAAACCCCTAGCAAATAAAAATAGAGAGAAGTTGAAAGCAGTTGTCCACAAAGAGAGATGTCACTGAGGGTCCAATTGCTCCTGGAGCTGTCATTCAGCTCACATGGTCAAATGATGAGTGAAAGGTCCTTCAGCACACCACACCCGCCCCAGGCTGGCCCTGACCTAACTCCTGTTTATTAAGAGAGTGATTTAGATGAATGTCTGATATTACTCAGGTTTCCCAGTGTACATCCCACCTGAAGTGAAGAATTATCCTCTCTCTGAGCCTTCCTAATCACTATTCCACAGCAATCACTTAGGAGGTGACTAACAAACAATTAGGGCTTCAGGAGAGTGGATAAACACTCCAAACACTAAGATCTGGCCTCATGTAAGAATGTTTTGCAATCAAGAATGAAATCAAACAACAAAAAGTTCTGAAACCAGAACTTGTTCTCAAGTAGAACTGTGAAAGACAGATGAATGTGGCCTTTGCTGGCATGTAGAAAAGTGACATCTCTGCCCAGAAGCTCTTTCCAGGAGTGTCAGTAATTTACTGAAAGAGTAAAGTTGCTCATGGAGCAGACAAGATTTTAAAAACCAGAAGATTCTCAGCCCCTTAGCAACAGCTAGAGGGAAGCCAGCTTAACCTGCTGAAGAAGCTGAGTTGAAACAGTGGTAGCTGTCCAGCCTCCACTTCTGCTTGAAAAGAAAATGCAAAAAAATCCCCTAAGCAACAGGCCTGAGTGTAAATTATTTAATTATTTGTAAATTTAGCCTAAATTTTGCCAACTAACATTAACTGGGAAAATCAATGAAAACAAAATTTAAACCGTTGTTCTTTCTGGGTCTGAGTATTCTTCATAGCATTTGATATTTTTCAGTTGACAGTGGCATTTCGACACACAACAGACCTACCTTTATCTGGGGGAAAATAAACCCATCCAGGCAAATTTTTAATGATTATTATTAATATGTTGACTTGGTGAGTGAACCAAGGATGGAATCTCTTGCATATTGTTATAGTTTTCATTCTTTCCCTGTCTAGTATTTTTGGTTGGTTGGTTGGTCAGGTTTTTTATCATAATGTGAAACTCCAGGGAAGGAAACACACTTGGTTTAAAGCTCCCAGCTGCCTCAGTCCTTTGTGTGCTTTGAGGGAGGCAAATTGTCATCTGGGTAAATGCCACATAATCTGACCCTTATTTCACTGCAGTCAGCAGTAAAGGATTAGGCTCAGGAGGAGTGAGAACCCTAGAAATGAGATGCTTCATCAGTTCTTTGCAACAGACACTTCATGTTTTGGGATGTGTCCTTTAGTGACCTCCTGAGGTTGTCAGGGCTGTGGAAGCAGCTGTCCCTGCAGGGTTCTTTGTTGTCTCCGAGGTTTCTCCTCTTAAATTAACAGATGGGGACACAGGATGAAACCGGAAAGAAAGTTCAGCTATTTGTAAATGGGGTTTGTTTTTGCTTTGTTTTCTTCTGTACTGTTTTGTTATTGTAGTGGATGGCTGAGAACCCTGGTCCTTCTGGCAGCAAATCATGTACTGAAAGCAAATAGCATAAAAAACCAAGATGCAAAGCAACTGTCAGGAAGGTTTAGGCAATGTGTCAGCCAGAAAAATGAAGAATTTTTTCAAGCATGAGAAAAGTTCTTGCACAAAGAAGATCCCAAGTGGAAGAGAGAGAAAGGAAGGCTTTGGGACTAAAAAATTATTTTTTTCTGAACCCTTTAAAGAGTTAAAAGAAAATCAGTTCTGGATTTGTTATTGAGATGAAATGGAAATGATCTCTACTCACAGTGTGTTTGGAAAGTACAGGTAATGCTGGATTCCCTCTAGCATCAATTTCTGTTTTAGCCAGAGGTATAGGAATAAAAACTTGTCTGTACCAAAAATTTCACAATAAGCGGAGTTGCTGCTTGGAGTTTTCATCTTGTCTTATTATTAGGGAATGAGATTTGCCATAAGCCTCACAGAAAATTGCAAAAGGATACTGTGAGTGGAGAATCTCAGTTTGGAGGGTTCAAAAGATCCAGAGCCATGTCAGCAGGGCTTTATAGAGGGATATTCTGTTTGATTGCTCACTGCAGAAAACTGAGGCCTGAAATCCAGGAAGACTTTAAATTCAATAGGAGGATTAATGGGTACAGAGACTCCATCCCCAGATTTCACTGCAGAAGCATTAGGGTCTTAACCTCCACAAATCAGAGAGAGATACAGGTGCACAGGCTTTGTTATTTTCCATACAGGGTAGGTAACACATCTGCAATGTGGCTGCAAGATTAGTAGCCACAGTCTTTGATGCCAAGACTCAAAGTATTTTGTATTTCCTGAAGACCTAATACTCAGGATTATGTTTTTCTTTTCGTTTTGTCATAAAAGGGGCCTTCTGAACATAGAAGAGTGCTGTATATTTCTAAGATCAGAAGAATTAAAATTTCAATGCTATTATTTTTCCTTCAGTTTTAAAATACTTTGCTGCTTAAATTAGTCTTGTATTTTCCCACTGCAGACTCCTAACTCCTGAAGACCAGGCAGAAGGATAGGAAAAGTAGGATCCATCATGCAGGGAAGCTACAGAGCACTAAGACTGGAGTCTTAATGCTGGAGGTTAGTCCAGTGCTTGCCCCACTCCTACCCTTCATTTCTTTCCTCCCAGGCAAAGTGTCAGGGATCACTTATTTCTGCTCCCACAAACCCTCTTCTCTAAACTGTAGAGGGCTGAAGAGATTTAATCTTCTTCCCTCCCTGCAGCTAACTGTGAGCTCTGGCAGTCCAGACAGCTTCCTCATTGGAAAAGGCACTTAGCCTTGCACTGTGACTCTTTACCCATCTAGAAGATAAATCAGTGGACTCCAGTGTGAGCAGTGATTGTATTGGTATTGCTATTAATAGTATTTTACTGTCAGACTATCAGGCAGATGTCTCTTCTCCCATTATTTTTGGTCCTGAAATACATAGGCCACTTAAATTAGAAGAACCAAAATGCTTGCTAAAACAAGGGTAAGTAAATAAAAAATCAAGGGGGTCTTTCTGGCTTTGACTCAGCTTTGTGATATTATATTCCTGCTCTATTTTGTTCACTAGAAATACAGGACAAAACTTAATTTCCCAAATGTGTCCTATGGCATTAAGGTATTCCTGAACTTTTTGGGCCAGTGAATGTATTCAACCCTTGTCTGTTGCTGATGACACAGAGAGAAATAGCTAAGAATTTCTAATTGCATTAAACCACTGCATTATTCACCTTAAAGTGGAGGATAATAGTACAAATCTGGGGACTTGTTAGAAAGTGTGTGTCATGCAATTTTGTAAATCTTTTTATGTATTTCATGCAAGGTTATTGGTAAACACCAATTATTAGTCATCAATTTTTATGAACACTCAATTTTATTAGTCTTTATGAGACCACATTTATCTTGCCTCCAGGTCTGGATGGTTTCAGGTTTTGTGTCTTATTATTAGACTAAAAATGTATAGCTTAAAATTGAGTCTGAAAGAAGAACTATTTTTGAGCACTTAAAATATACTGGACCACAATTTCCTGAGCTTCAAACTTCTTTGGGTTCATACATTCCCAATGCCCTTGAAAAAGAATGAAAACAAAAATCCTCAGATTTATCCTGGCTTACTGCAGGCATAAGCAAGAGGTGCCCACTTCAGGGAGCTGTCAGTCTAAATCTCCCATGAATTCTGGAAAAGTCAGTTATCTCCATGAAAGCAGTGTTGTCTATCAACCTTATACATGATGCATTCCACCTGAAAATGGAGTCCTCTCAGCTCTTGCCTTACATTAAATCATTCAGCTTGGTTCCCACTGCATGTAATTAATCTGGGCCAAGGAAAGGGGAGTTTGTTGGACACAGCAGGAAACATCCATAGGCTATAGCTACTTTCCTAATAAAGATGAGGGAACATCAATGGCCACCAGACCCAGGCTGTATGTTCTGCTGTATTCTTCAGACCAGCATAATTTTGGTCTGGGACATCTAGAACTTCCCCTAGGGACTAGCAGAGGGCAGAAACTCTCAGTAAGTAGTCTGTGTAGAGTCATCCTTTAGAGATCAAGCAAAGTTAACAGTATGGACATGGGTTGTTCTGTGCTAGTCAGCCAAAGCACTAAAGGACAAATTTAGACACAGGTATTTTACTAGAATTGATGTAACTGGGGCTTGGATTAGCCCCAGCTGACTCCAGACACCCCCTAACCAAGGCCAGATGCAGATATTTTCAAGCTTCTCTTTTGTTAAAATCTAACTGCAGATAAATCAATGCAGTAACAGCATCTCATTTAAAAAAATGTGGGCAGCACTTTGAGAGATTTCCATTGCCATGTCACCAGGTTATGATCTGCCCGTGATTTAAATGTTCTGATTGTTTTCCTTTAAACCAAACAATTTACGTCTCTCTTTGTGACCTTGCCAAAGTAAACATGCCAGGGAAGAGGAAGGGTCACAGTTTGACAGACCGACTTGCACAGCCATAGGAAACAGCTCTCAAACAGACAAACCTGACTTAGAGAATTGTTTAATTTTAATCAAATGGAAGTCTGCACTAGAAAACAGATCTCGATGCTTAATATAATATCTAAATTAGAAAGAATGCCCCAGGCTATTCTTCAGGGAACAGGATTGCCAATCCATCACCACTGAACAAATATAGAGAAAGAAATAATTTTTTTTCTGAATTACTATAAAAAATACAAAGGAAATTCTACTACACCTCCATGCCATATGAAAGTAAATCAATGAATGTAAGTCAATATGACCATTGCTAATGAGCTCAGTGGAAATATAGCTATGAATATTTGGGATGTTTAAGAACTCTAGGAAAGATCATGGGTCAAGCATTAAAAACTGTAAAAACTTGGGGGTTTTGTTTTGTTTTGGGTTTTTTTGATTTTTTTTTTTTTCGTTTGTTTGGGGTTTTTTTTAGTTACATCTGAAGCTACAATGTGGGTGGTCTACAGTTTAGAAATGGGAGATCAAATTCCAAGACCACCTCACATCAGGTAGATCTTTTATCTCTGAAAATTGTATCTTAATTAAGAATAACTTGAAACATATGCATCCAATAGATTGCTTTTGAAAATAATGATTTTACCTTGCCCAATTATCCCATGTAAAATAAGGATGAAATTTAGCAGCTTCCTGTTCTGTTACTCAGATGTGTAGACCCCAACTCTTTCCCCAAATTGCTGTCAGTAGTTCTGTCTCATACTCAGATTTTTTTGTGCTTTCTCTCAAGATTATTCAGTAAAATTCACCAGCATCATCACTTAAACACAAACATAGACAGTCTCCACTAATTTATGAAACAATACAAGTTTCTCTGTCATTTAAAAGAAAAATAAAATTGAAATTCCTTTTTTGATATTGACAAATGCAGCCAATTTTGTAGTTCTTTGGTTTATTTTTCCCCCAAATTATCAGTTGACCTTTTCAGGCAATTACAATTAAAACATCATAATTATTGTTTTGTTTAGAATAATGTTCTTGTAGCCATAACTGTCTACGGTTCTTCAGAAGGCCTTGTTTTCTTTTGAACTTGTTTATTTTTTTTCAAGAGCATCAGTTGAAATAATAAAAAGATCCTACTTTTTTTCCCTGTAAATCTTTCTTTTTTGTTGGTTTTTTAAAGAATTCTCTCAGCAGCAGCTCAAATATCAGACCATTTTAAGTAGACCTCATTTCATATGTAAATTAATTTGTCTGATCTTCATCTATTCCAAGTCATTTTTTAATAAAAACCTTGGGAAAAACTGAAACTGAATCTTAATGTCTCATCTCTAGGCTTTGCATAGCTTTTATGTCTTTCAAGCAGCCTACGAACCAAGCAAAATATAACCACGTGTTTGATTTGCATTCTGAATTACACAGTATTCTTACTGCTGTAGTAAAATTTTCCTGTATTTTGCATAATGATTATTACAACAGAAAGGTTATATAGCATAGAAGCAGTTTTTAAGAATTAGGAGCAGAACAACAAATTTTTTTCCCACTCCAGTTCTCTAACCACAACACCACAATTATGTCTTCCCCTTTTTGTTTTTTATAGGACCAGAGGTCCCTCTTTGGAAGGATGGAGGGAATACAAGGCTGACTGGCAAATAACTTCAAAACATTTAGGGTGGAGGAGAAAATGCAACCTGAACCTCCCTGGTTCTGTGCCAAACTCTCTAATTATTCAACTGGTACATAAAGGGAGACAAAGAGGACTGTGATGGGCACCACAGTCAGTTCACTAGGAAACAAAACTGAAGAAACCTCCTTTTCTGACAGCCCCAGTTGGGTTGATGTGGGGAGACAAAAGGAGATGCTGCTGAAGGCAGTCTCTCCTCTGATATCTTACACCTGTGTTAATTATCCTAGAGTAGAAACAGCTTTGCCCTCACAGCCATGGGCACGATAAAGAGTGAGTGAGCTGGGAAGAGTCAGTTGGAGTCTGCTGGCTGTGCTGTGAAGACGCAGGGGCAGGAGGTCATGCAAGGGCCAGAAAAGGTAAGATACTGTGTGTAGGACAGACAGGGTTAGGTGGCCGGGACAGGAAGGAGCAAGCCAGAACTGAAGGAGAGCCAGAGCTGTGTGGAGCTGCTCTTGGGAGATACAGAAGCCAGAGCTGTGTGGAGCTGCTCTTGGGAGATACAGAGAAAAGGTACAGGAGACTTTTTGAATAGCAAGATACTGATACTTGAAGCCTTCTGATGATTCTAATGAAGCACATTGAGTGCAGTGTCTATGTTGACTGCTGCATAATGACTGCGACAGGTTGAGGCTTTGCTGCTTGGAAAGGTGTCTGTAGAGTTCAGGAACCTGCAGGCTTTGTTCCATGGGCTTAAGGACTTTACAGCCTTAAATTCCATCACTATTTTACTGTCTTGTGAACTACACTTAGGCATTTCCAAAGATGCTGAGGAATATAACAGCTTCTAAAGTGCCTGGGACTATGCACTTTTAGGCAGAAACATCCTGTTATTTATCTGTCAGTTTTGTCTGATTCAACTGAGTCTCTCACTGTTGCTGCAAGGGCATGTGTGCAAAACCTCACACAGCACTGGCCTGTGGTGTCTCTGAGGAAAGTTCTTTTCCTTTCCCAGAGACACTCAATGGAAGTTTTATTGTGCTGAGGCAGCACCAGCTCAGCTCAAGTTCAGGAGCTGCCTACTCTTCTTGGCTATAGGGGTTTAAGATAGGTACATCCCATTCTGGTCTGGCAATATTTTCCACTTGTTTTAGAAAAATATTGTATATAAGTACAGGGTTTTAGGTTTTAAAAGACAACATCTACATGTACAAAGAGATGTCTGAGGCTTGAATTTCATCTCAAACTCAGTTCAGAACATCTTCGTTCCCATAGTCAAAACTCTACAAGGGTTCAGATTAAGTTATTGAATGACCTTTTCTGTATTTTAGTACTAAATGGGAAGGGTATTCTGGGATAAGAACACAGTCATAGGAAACCTTTAGCCAGAAATGACTCCTGGAAATATCAATTGCCACTCCTCTGCTCAAGTCAAAGCTAGCTTACAATTTGGATGAGGCAGCTCAGATCCTTATTTAAGGTTCAGTCAAGCTCTGAATATTCCCAAGGCTGGAATTTCCACCATCTCTGTGAACCTTTTTTTCCAAAGTTTAACTATGCTCATGGTGATTTTTTGTTTTTTTACGTTCTTACGTTCCTTATATCCTAACTGAAGAACAAGGAGTTTCCAATGATCAGGAAGACAAGTGGCCTTCATGGGAAGGAGCTGATTAGAGAAATTAGATAAATGGAGTGCAGAGAAAAGGCTTGAAGCACTGCTTGATAATGGAAACAGCCATTTGTATTAACACTCTGGGATACTAAGAGAAATGTCAAAAAAAGAATGAGAGCAGTTGATGATTCAGGGAATAATCCTGCTTCTCAGTGGCCTCTGAGCCAATTTTTTCAGATGGAAAACTTGATCACAAGGTGAGCTATGGAAAGCTTTCATACTTCTCACTCTCACAATAATGCTCCAATTATCAGAATCTTCATTACCAAAACAAACTACAGGGAAAAAAATTCAGCATTCCATTTTTAGTTGCAGGCAGCTGCAGCTGGGCATGATTATAATAGCAATGATTAGTTGCCCATGGAAATTACAATGATGTTTGTGAATAAACTTCCTCAAGTTTACACTTGAAGATTATTAAAAACAATATGGCCAGTTCCTAGTGGGGTCAAGCAGTTAGAGGTTCCTTACAGATGTCTTCCCAGAATCTCATTATCCATGTTTTTAAAAAGCAATCCTTTCATTGCTTCTCATCATCTATCTAACACTGTGGGCTCACATGAACTCTTCAAACATAGCCAAATGATCTTCACTTTTTTACGTAATGTCTTTATGGCACATGGATTTCATTTGGTATTTCAGAGAGAGCATTTCCAACAGACATCCAAACACAGCTGAAATGTTATTGAAATCTTTCCCTCCTGCAACAGGGAAAATAACTATCAACCCAGCACATCAGTGTCATTTAGATTACTGGTGAGACACTTCAAACTGCTAGATCTATGGAGAAGCTCAGATTAAAGTTCTCTGTAATGCAGAGAACTTTAGGGAGATTATTTTAATGTGGCACAACCAATTAATTAACAACAGAATGACCTTAGCAATTCACATCACAACAGGATAATTGATTCCATGAGATCATGCCTCTGAAGGGGTATTAAAGCATAGCTCAGATTGTATTGAGTGACAGCAGAAACGTAGAGACATCACCACAAACTGATCTACGGGTGAAAATTGCATCAAAGCTGCTAATGTGGAGTCACACCTGGATTATTAAAGTAATCCCAAAGGCTGTGCGAGTATGCATTTCAGCAGCAGAATTGCTTGCTTTAGACTATCTTATGACTGGCTCTAAAAGGAGTATTTTTGGAATAGCTCTTATGCCAAAGCTATCCCAAAATAAAAATCTCCATCATGAAGTAAACTATACTCTGTATAACACCCCTTAAGTCCCGCTTAAACACCTCTGTCAGGCAATCAGCACTCTTTTTTGTATTTCTGTCAGGGTCCAGCTGCTTTGTAGCTTGGTCTCACTCTCAGCCACATTTCCACCTCCAAGAGACTCCTCTGGGAAGCTTTTGACCAGCTGCTGTGGAAAAAGGAGCTGTGTCAAAATGAAGGATTGCTTATTTACTCAAACAGCTGCCAGAGGAAAGAGCCCAAGAGCAAAGCATCATCAAGTCTAACTAAAGTTCACAATCTCCTCAAAAGTTTTAGATGCTCCTTTGTTGACTCAAAGAGCCAGGTTCACTTCCTGAAGGTTCCTCATCCTCTTTTGCTTCTCTTGGGTTCACTCCTGAAATATCTCCCTTAAATAGCTCTTTTCCTGCCTTGCTTACTCCCCTATGCCAGCTCTGGCTTTCCCCAAAATTGTCCATAGAAATGGTTTGTAAACTGTTCTTTTAGTTTTTGATCTTAGACCCGCGAATTGTAGAAAAACCCAACATGTCTGTGTACTTGGCTGCAGACAGATAAATAGGCACTTCCCCTAAGCCTTCTTTGTTCTTTCAAGGCCTTCTGATATTTTCTTTGAAGATGTTTTTTATCTGCCCTCGTTTCATTTCTGACTGCTTTTACCAACAACCCTTTGTCTTTGTTCCTTGCAGCTATATAAACAATACCAAGTAGGTAAATTGAAGGATATAGACAATAGTTAAAATTTAACCAGACAGCTCCATCATCTGTGAGCTCTTTTACAAAACACTATTCCAAAAGCTGGCTCTGGGCTGAAATAATTATGGTACTTTGAAAACAAAGTAATTATTTCCAATTAAATCACTTTTATAGTGCAATTAGAGTGCCATATGGAAGAGTTTTTGTCTTCAAAACAGCTAGAAGACATCTGAAGGATTGCAAAGAGGCAGGTTCATTCCCCCTATGCAGGCAGGAGTAAATTTTCTCAGGGACAAGGGTAAGTCACAGTATAAGAAAGATATAAAGCTATTAGAGAGCATTCAAAGAAGGGCTGCAAAGATGGTGAAGGGTCTGAAGGGGAAGCCAAAGGAGTTGCATCTGAGGTCACTTAAATTGTCCAGCCTGGAGAAGAGGCTGAGGGGAGACCTCATTGTGGCTACAACTTCCTCATGAGGGGAAGAGGGTGGGCAGACACTGATCTGTTCTCTGTGGTGACTAGTGGCAGGACCCAAGGGAATGGTCTGAAGCTGTGTAAGGGGAGGTTTAGACTGGATACAAGAAAAAGGGTTTTCAGCCAGAGGGTGTTTGGGGACTGCAACTGATTCTCCAAGGAAGTGATCACAGCCCCAAGCCTGACAGAGCTCAAGTATTTGGACAAGGTTCTCAGGAACATACAAGGTGTGATACCTGGGATGATTCGGTGCAGGGCCAGGAGCTGGACTTGATGATCTTTGTGGGTCCTTCCAACTCAGAATAGTGTATGATTCTGTGATTCATCTGTTCACTAGCTTTTCCAGCCTCAGGTAGCAGTGCAGCTGGGAGGAATTAAATCTGGTTCAAATACATTAGCACTCCATTTAAGCTCCTCTGAGAGAAAAGTCACAACTTCTATTTCAATGTTCCCAACTTCCAGACTGCTTTAAGACACTAATGATACAAAACAACCTGACATATGCTTCTGACTGGTAAAAGGTGAGTAGGAGCCTGACAATTTTGTCATTCTACAATTGAAGAGGTTAAGAATAGAAACTCTGAAAAAGAAGAAACTGACATGCACCAACCTGATAAGTTTTACTGTCCTTTTCTGAGAAGAATGGGAGGAAAAATCCACAAATAAGTAAGAGTAAAGGAAGGAGGAAAAATGAAACAGCACTAACTCCCCACACCCAAATTAGCTCATTTCCATGCTAATACTTCCCAGGTTCCCAGGATCCGAGCAGTCAGGTCTGATGCAAGGAGTTTAGAGGGGCAGCTGTGAATGTTAAGAGATGGTCCATGATGGGAAGGGGTTATTTCACAGCAAAGCAGCTCTGTTCTGCCGTGCACCCATTTCAGTCCAATTAGTCTGCTGTGCCTTGCGTTTCCTAGGTAAGTATCCAAGATTCTTCTAGACTTATTTTTATCTTTCAGGATCTGAACCAAACACACCATTAAAAGTAATGACCTAAAATATGGGCTACAGCTGCTTCTATATCTTATTAGGTGCTCAATGCAGAAGTTACAAAGGGTGTTTCCTGTGTTTTTGCAGGGTTTTCCCTGCCCTTTTGGGTGAAACCTTGTTGATTATGCCAGTGTACAGCTTACAGCTGTATGGGGTTTGCATGGCCAAGCTTTGGTAGTGTGGGGTCACTGGGGTGGCTTCTGTCAGAAGTTGCCAGAAGCTTCCTTCACTGGCAGAGCCAATCTCTGGTGGCTCCAAAGATGGTTGGCCAAGGCTGGGACAACTAGAAAGGGCAGTAATGCCTTCATGATAACATATTGAAGTGGAAAGACAAACATGAAAAGTTATTGCACGGTTGTAATTGTGGGCAGAGAAGAGTGGGATGAGAGCAAGTGAGAGGAGCAACTCTGCAGGCACCAAGGTCAGTGAGGAAGGAGGGGTTAGAGGTGCTCCAGATGCCAGAGCTGGGATTCCTCTGTAGCCCCTGGTGAGGCAGGTATGGCCTTGCTGTGCCCTGGAGATCCATGGACACGCAGTGATCCATGGGGATGCAGAGGTCTGCCTGCTGCCCATGGAGGAGACCCACACCAGAGCAAAGGGATGCCTGAGATGAGGCTGTAACCTTGTGGGAGGCTCAGGAGAGAGGAGCCCAGGCTGGAGCCTCTAAGGACTGCACCCCATGCAAGAATGACCCATGCTGGAGGAGTTTGAGGGAGACTCCTGCCCCTGGGATGGACTCATGTTGCAGCAGCTCACAGGGAGATGTTGTGAGATGGAGCCATGCTGGAGAAGTTCATGGAGAACTGTCTCCTGTGGGAGGGACTCCACAATGCAGCAGGAGAAAGACTCCTCTCCCTGAGCAGCAGGAATAACAACTTGTAATGAACTGACCATAGCCCCCATTCTGTCTCCTTGCACTGCTGGGAAGGAGGGAGGGGTGAGGAAAAGATGTTTGGAAGATTTTATTTTACTTCTCATTACCCTGCTTTGATTTTCTTAGCAATAAGTTCAGTTAATATCTCTGATTTCAAGCCTGTTTTGGCAATGACAGTGTTTGGTGAGTGATCTCCCCAGTCCTACTCTGAACTCATGAACCTTTTGTTATATTTTCTCTCCCCTGTCCACCTGCAGATGGCAGAGAGGCTTTGGTGGGTGCCTGGCATCCTACTACAATTGTCCAGTCCAAATGCAGTGTGCTTGTATGCACCTATGTGCATTCAGCATGTGGCATCAGACATGATGAGCTGCGGAGAAGAGCTTCATCAAAAGCAAGTCCCAGAGTCTGTGATCAATTTTGTTCCAGTGTGCTAAGCTGTTAAAAACTGCTTTTAGACATTTTCTAGTCTTGCTCCACTTACATTATATGCTTTCAAATTATTATTGCAGACAACTTTTTTCTTTTTCATTCATGGTCATCTTTAAAGGTTTATCATGAAGAGATTTTAAAATTACAGGCTACATTAATAGAGTTGTCTCCTCAAAAGAACATCTAGAACCTTTTATGGCATATTTTCTAGTTCTTAAGACTTTGTTCTTTTTCCCTGTCTCAAATGAACTTTAACAAAGAGAACACAAATGTTATCATGTCTACAAAAACTTTCATCAAGGAAGACCAAATGAGAGTTTTGTAATTTTTTTTTTTTTGAGACATTTAACTTTGGCATACTTGTACTACCGTGGGTAGTAACACTGGATTATTCTATTTTACTTCCCTGGTGCTAAAATTTTCAAAGAATCCTGTCTTAAACAGGATCATTCCAAGTGCTAGATTAGAAACTTACATAAAAAAAACTAAGTAGAAGCAAATTTGGGCTACGGAGATAATTATTTTTTTATATATATTGTCTGATTTCTGAAGAACATTCCAGCTTTTTATGGAAAATGGAGCACAAGTCAAAACATTTCCTTTGGTTCTAAAGAGCTGCTGTAGTGATTCATGATTATTGCTTAAGTGCACTGCTCTCCTTTCTGGACAAGTTTGTGTCAGCATCCTGGTTTCCACAGTCAAGAAGGTATTGCCAATGTAACACGGATGTTTCTGAAAATGAGGATTAGGACTATAGCACCAAAACAAGCACGAGGCTGAAACATGATTGGCAAGGAATGAAGACTGGATCAAAGATTTTTTCAAGACTAACATTGTTTTCTTTCCCACCGGCTATCCATGTTCCTATAAAATCACTGTCCTTCCCTGAGTTCAGGGCTTGATTCTTCCATGCAGTGAAAAAAGAGGTAAAAGAACATGAATTATCTGAAGAAATTGTTATGAGATGAAGTCTTCCAGAGCTGAGCATGACAAACAAAAACTAAAAACTATTGTATCATCCTGGAAAGCTCTCATCTCCATATTGGGTTTTTAAGACAGGTTCTCCATGATGTCTAAAATCAACCTAGATAGTGGCAATATGCCCCTGAGTTGGATGCTAGGGACTGTCCATGTCTCTATGTCTGCAACAGCCATTGACAATGTGACTGTCTGGCAGGGATGCTTGGGGCCCTCTTAGTGATCCTAGGGACTCTCACCTGGCCTCCAGTGCTTCAGGGATGTGCACATGGTCTCCAGCCAGCTTCAGCTGGATGCCTCAGGTATGTCTCTGTGTGGCAAATAACCCATGGCCTGTGTTCAGGTAGATTTTTTTAAGCTTCTGGTCCTTAACAGCTTTAATGGAGATCAACTATGACATGTAAACATGGAAGAAGGTTTTAGGTGCCATAACCTTCAATCAGTTTTCACACTGAGTGGATGAATGTCAGAGCACTGTTAGGTATAAATGTCACTGACCAGAATCTCTTCTCTGTCCATGGGCCCAGATTTTCAGCTCAGTCCTGGAGCTTCAGTCCCTGTCCATGCTCTGTTGTAGGAGCACCAGTCTCTGGGTCTGACTCCTGGATGGACCTTTAACCTACACTGTAGGTAAATTCTATCCTGGATGCATCCAACTCCTCAGGTGTATTATGAACTTGTTCCTAGCCCTGGCTTTAGGGCTCTCTAGTGGATGAATTTAGGAGCCCAGTCTTGTTTGCAACCAGTTTCTGGTAGCCTAATTTCCAGTCCCATTCCTTGCTCCATCATCTTCTGCCCTCAAGCAAAACCTCTCCAGGGACCCAGGCCATGGTTCATCATTTGCCATGTCTTGTACTGCAAACAGATCCTGTCCCAAATCTGTCTTGTCAAGACCCTGTGGGGTTCTGCCCTATTAGAGGTGGCACTGTCTGCATAAGGATGACACCCAAGTCCTTCAACAGAAAATACTCCACCTATCTGAGACCACAGAAACCTGGGAACAACGTAACTGAAGGGGAAAAAAATGATTTATCACCTGTGAGCCAGCATATCTTTACAATTACTCAGTGCTGACGTCCCGTTGTGCTGTTCCTATGACGTGAGAGGAGAAAAAATGTTTTCATAACACAGCAGCATATCAAGGTTAACCTAAATATTCCAGTATGAGAAAGAAGGAAAGGCTTTAGAAGACTACCTGGAAGGAGGGAAAATGGAAAGTTAAGCAGTTATTGACACATGCATATTGGCATATATGTTATTTTGTTCTGAACATGGCATAAGAGTTATTTTATATGGGGGAAGAGAAATAGAAGATAAAGACTGACCCAGAGAAAAATGCCTGTAGATTTGCCTTTAAGACATAGACTCATGATAATGTCTGACAGCTAGACAGAAACGTGCCCATGTATACACTGCCTCATTTTAGTCATTAAAACAGGGGGAAATGGACCAAGAAGTCAATTATGTATATGCAGAGAGAAGAGGAGGTTACTCAATAACAAAACTTTCCTTTCAATCTTATCTCTGACTTAAAAATCTGACACGTAGAACAATATCTGTTAAGTTTCATTGTCTTCAGGAGGATGTGTGTTGGATGGGGTTTGTATTTGGCAACTGGAAACTCTTTCATTCAAAGAGCAGAAATAAACAGAATGGATGATTTTTTGATTATGGCTGAGTCAGAAGTTTTCTAGATTTCAGTCAAAATAGACCTGTTAAAGTCAGTGCAAGATGTGATGCCAGTGTGGTGTAAGCTTGGAGACATATTCATCCCATCTTTCTGCCAGTCTGAGGTTCTGCCTTGGATATAGGATGGTGTTTCCCAGTTTTGGCAAGGAGACTGATAGCACGGCTTATCCCTCTGGGTGCAGGCTGCACATCATTACTGAATAAAGAAAACAAAAAATCAATAAAATCTGCAGAGAAATATTTGGGTAGTTTGAGCTGAGCTAGTGTTTCTGCCATTTAAAATTCATAGTATGCTTATTCATGGTATCCTTAATCCTATGTGGTAGTGAACTTTGTGGTAGCTAAACTGGTCCTTGTTTGGTCTGGGTTCCTCTTCCCTCTAGACAGCCTGATTGGGGTAGATGGCAGAGATCAGAGAATCATAGAATATCCTGATTTGGAAGGAACCTACAAGCACCAAGAGTCTAATTCCTTTGTTTGCTCCAGCCCTGCAAAGCGAGCTGGAAGCTGTGCATAGGGAGTCTCTGATGAAGTTTCCACCATGATGGGTGACATGCCAGCATGTCACCACACGTAAGCTGCCATCAGCAAGAAACCTGGAATGAGACAGAGTCAAGTAAAAGATGTTTCGACCAAACAGCCCATTCCCCAACACAGCTCCAAGCAGCTCTGACAGAACCCAGGAGGGAGAAAAGCAAGAAATCATTCCTGAGGACAAATTTATCCTATCTATATGTCATGCATGAAACATTCAAACAAAAATATCATCTTGCTCCTGCCTTCTTTGTGCAGCACTTCTTTACCCAAAACCTTCCTCCCTTCTTCTGTGCTCCCAAGCCTTTATGAGAGCCAACAACCTTCCTTCTACAATCTCTCCTCTTAATGCAAAGGGGTTTCTTTCCCTGTTGGCAGTCTCTTTTCTCTGAATAGAGAAACATCACCCTTTTCTTCCTTAAAAGTATGAGGCAGAAATGCAAGAAATTTACTCCATTCTTCCTAGACACGCAGTTAATCTTCACAGCCTACTTCCCAATACTTAAGTGTAGCTTTTTACCTGCAACCCTTCAAGCTAGGGAGGAACTATGTAGGTTCAGGTCTTATTTAGCCAAAGGGTCTCTTGAGTGTTTCCTCTGCCTTGGCAGTTCAGATTCTAAGAACCAGCCCTCTTGAAATAAATAGGAGACTATAACTGTGACATAGATAATTATATTTCCTCTTTTCATATCTGCTGACTTGAAAATCTGCCTCGTTAGTGGTGTTAGGAAAATCTGGTGTTTTTAGGATTCCACAGCTCTGATGAATCCACTTACTAAATCATTCTACACATTTACCTGTCATCCAACTAAATTTATTATTATTCTGCATTCAAATTATGCACTTACATTTCACCCTTGTCATTGCAGGGAAATCAAAGGCTCAATAAAATAAAGATCCAGCCTTTCCAATTTTTGTGGGGACAGCAAACACCTCTGATGTCAAAGCTAGATTTTAGGAATGACACTGCAGGCATATATAATCCCTGTTGTTTTTACTGATCTTAATGGCATGAGCTATATAAATTCTTCTCTCTCCTGTCCATCCAGCATTCCTCTGACTACACTGTACTTCTAGGGAAAAAACAAACAAACAAAAAAACAAACAAAAAAAACAAACACATAAAGGTCATTCTGTTTTTCTGAGGCAGCTTCTCTAATATAAATGGAAAATTTGTGAGGGTGCACAGCAGGTTTTCCTACATCCAAAGGACTCAGAGAGAGAAGTGGTTTCCAAAAAACATTATCAAAATCACCTTGGTAGTCTTTATTACCAGTGTGATGTGATTCAAGAGTGTAGGTGAATGGAGCCTGCATTCTAAGGGCCAGAGTGAATGACACTGAGGTATCCACCCTCAGCCCCTGGTACTCCCTACTTCAGTGTGACACAGTCACCTGTAGTTGGGAAAGAGTGGATCGCTCTGGCTGGCTCAGTTTCATGCTCTTGTTACAGCATATATTTCTATAAATGTTTTGTGTAAATGGTTCCACACTTAGTGGGTCAGACAAAGATTTTTCCAGCAGCTGTGATGAGGGGGTCACAGCACTTCTAAAGACGTAGCTTCAAATCCCACTCTGCATCACATAGAATACAGACTAAGAGATTAATTTCCCTTATTTCAGAGGGTGACTGAACCACTAGATCCCTGCTAGGAATATCTTTGAAACCATTTCTCATTTTGACAAGAAATGTCAATAAACCTTTTCTTGGATAGAGTTTTATGAGAAAAATAACCTTTCGTCAAACGTGACTGGCGCTGTTCTTTTGTGTTATCTCCAGTTCCTGTCTTGGGTAGCACTTGTCATGCTTTTCTGATACTTCCTCACTTATGAACTACCTCTTTCAGTGGTTTAAGCTACACCTTCCTCAAATTCCTCTCCTGCAAAAGGGACAGTTGAGTCTGGAGTTTTTCCTTTAGACTCTTTTCTTTACTTCTTGTGAAGTGAAGTACACTACAAGAACACATGGTTGGTTTTGTTCTCCTGGGAAGCTCTTAACACTGGTTTCTCCCAAGGACAGAGATGTTACTAATCTGACAATGCCTCCATCTTCTTAGGTGCTATCACTGCTATTCTCCTCCTCTCCTTTTCTGGACTCAAGAGTGAATGCGTGATTCAGGATCCCCTTGGAGTGAGAATTTCCCTGTGTGCTTGGTCCCACCACATCATCAGCTCCTGAAAAAGACCTGAAAAGAAGGTAACACCTACTACACCATCCTGGGGAGAATTAGAAGCTAACAGTGAATGCACCTCCTTAGTACACTTCTGTGGGAAATGCCATTCAGAATTAAAAGCAGGAGGCCAAATAGGAATTCTCTCCTAGATTAAGATTTACCCATGTGGGTCATTCCCTGAGTGTTCTCAGCCAGTGTACGGTGAGGAGCCCGGCTGAAACACAAATGCAGAAGTCACAGGCATTCCCTGATGTCAGACTTTAGAATATGAGGGGAAATTGATTTTGCTTCTTGCTTTGCAAAGAGGTGATAAAACAATTCTATCTTTGAAGCACCCTTTTCATTGGTTATGGGCACTGCCTCCATGGGAGACTCATTCCACAGTGCCCAAGCAAATGAGGTTCAGAGCATAGAGTGACAGTAATGGTGTCAATCATTCAAGAATATTAATGTCAGGACTTTATAATTTCAGGGACCTGGAGTTCAGCCTATCAATGACACCCCATGGCTATATAAAAATAAATTGGGTGACAAGTTGATAAAATGAAATATATACGGACTCATTGGGTGAAAATAATGCTTCCCAGGACAGTTCAGCAAAGTAAGATGCTTGCAAGCTTTTCTTTACTGAGAAAACCAGAGCAGGTGTCAGTGGAGCTCATTTGGGAACAAGTGAGTTCACAAAAGCAAAAGGATTCAGCAGCCTTTGTTCTGCCATTTCTGAGAAGCCACTGCAGCAAATGAGAAGCAGTAAAAAGAGGTCCAGCCTCAATGGTCATTCTTTCTGCTCCAAGATACAGCAAGAAAATACATTGAGACTCACATTGCACCCTGAAGGCTGAATTCTGCCTGCTGGATATCATATTCCTTCCAGGCAGGGATGGGTGACAATGTTGGGTCTGGCTTTATGCCAAGCAGAACTGGAGAGAAGTGGTTGAACTTCTGCCAGCTTCTCTCTTTGCTGAGTCAAGAGAGTCTCAATGAGATGAGAACATGGCCCTGTATGTTCACTTCATACAAAATACTGAGGTCTGCGAAAATACAAAGCATTATGAGAGAAAATGCACACCACCTATGACTCTGAGCTATTGAAATAAAGGTCAATAGCTACATTTCAACTATTGAGAGCCCATCAAGGACAAAAAATAATTCCTCCCTGTTCTGCAGAAATAGTTGAGATTGAGCTGCTAGAAGCTGATGTTTCTTTAAAAGGAAATTAACTTATCCCCCCCATGAGCTATATGTACAATTTAAATTAACACAGAATAAATGAAGTTTTGAAATGCAAATGTGAAAATGAGTCAAGAATACATTATAAATAAAGTTTACATATGGCGATGACAAGTGTTATCACATCTAAGTAACATCTATCACACTCTTCAGAAAATCACTAATGCAGTTTGAATGCCTTCTTTCTTTAGTGAAATATGCATCAGTCAGATAGAAACACCTAAATAGCTATATCCTCTACAGCTATAAAACATTAATACTTGCTTTGTGTTGCTTTGCTTCTTTACTGTTCTTATAATACTGTTCTTTAATATTTTTTTAGGAGATGACATTTACGCACCTTACAACAGCCAAACAAGTGTTTCTTTCAAACTTTCCTGCTGGTTACATTCCCTGCATTTCAGATCAATGTCTCTCATAACTGTTTCTGGGAGATCCAATATTTCTTGATAAGCACATCCCAAAACTGTTGCCCATCCACCAAAGCCATCATCAGCTCTTTATTGGCTTTGATGCACTTCTCCCAGGGCCTCTCTAACCTCTGTCCATGACTCAGGATGCCATCCCAGCCATCTCAGGGACATCAGTCCCTTCCCCAACAAGGTCATAAGATGCCTGTCTTCAGGTCCACAGGCTGATGTCCCAGCCTCAGCACATCTCTGTCCCCACAGAAGTGCCTGATGGCCTGGGATGTGGCTGCACAGCCCCACCCAGGGGAGTGCCCCCTGTACCCATCCCCCAGAGAGTCTCTGTCCCTGGCAGTCCTCAGCTATGACCTTACTGGTATTGAACAGAGTGGAAAAGATTATTCTGCAAGAATACCTTTCTGCTTATGCACCACAATGTTTGTTTTCCCTGCAACAACATGACATTGTTGGCTCAATTTCAGTAGCCCCCAGATCATTTCTTGCAGAACTGCTATTTAAGCAGCTGTTCCTCATCATGTGCCAGTGTAACTGATTATTTCTGCTTATATGCAGTGCCTTCCACTGGCCCCTAGTGAATTGCATCTTCTGTTCTTTTCCTTGTTTTTCTTGCCTGTATCTTGAATTAGCCAATATTATTTTTAAATCAGGTTATGCCCTTCAACTACAGGTCCTACTGTTTGTCCTGGTACTTAGTAAGTACAGCATGTATTCCGTCACACAGGCTTTTAACTCTGGTACACATTTTAAAGCATAAATAATGCAGTGCCACTGAAGTTAAAAAGAGTCGAGGATCTATGAACACAGACAAAATGGTCCTCCAGGATGTTTGTTAAGAGTTTCTGAATATAGCTGGCTAAAATATGGAAGCTGAATGACCAGGAGTACATTTGCTTTTGGAGTGGTATTGGATAACTCTCAGTTCAAATCTGGAAAACTATCTTGGTTTTCTATCTTGAATTTGTAGCACTAAAGCTTCACCACTTTGCCTCTTGCTTCTGTAAAAATGATGAAAGATACTGTCTTTCCCCCTAAATATTTCCTCACCATAATTCTTGAAGAGACCTCAGAAGAGGTCAAATGCTATATAAAGACCATTGCTTAACACACTTACCACTGGTTCTTCACTATAGTGTATATAGAGTAGTGCATCCTCCTGGGCTGCAAAACCACTGGAATTGGAATTGTTTTGTTAATAAACATTTATCAGGAGAGCTATGCAATGAGGTTGTATTCATTAGCTGAATTCAAAGAAAAAACAATCATATGCAAAAGCTTAGAGCAATCAAACACGCTGGGCTTTCATTTAAGAAGTATCTCTCACTTTATGAAGTGAACCTTACTGGAGTAACACTTGGGATCAACAGGCAGCAGTGCCCCAGTGTTCCTTTACTGCTAAAACAAACTATTTGAGCTGCTGTATGCTGGAAACATTCCCTGGAAATGTCTTGATTAAAGAGATGCCAAAAAAACTTAAAGCAGAGTGTAGTCCAATGTGGAATTTCCTCCTTACAAAGCACTGGAATTTAAGATATTTTGTCTTCCATTATGATTCCAGAAGAAATAATTTTCTGTACTCCCGCATATAACTGAGAGCAGCCACAACCATCCCCTGTTTAAGTTATTGATAGTACCATTGTAAATAATTTTAATCACGATAACATTACCTACATCTTGATTCTCATATGGAACTGCTTAACTTGGATTTAGAGCCCTATAGGTATCATAGGCATTCCCTATGCTTGTTTCTTTGAAAAGATATTTGGATGTTTTGTAGGTCCCTGTATTACCTGGCAATGAGATTATGTTCTCCTCAACTTTCAGTAACCTCACAATGTTGAAAGCAGAGTAGATGCAGGCTTTAAGATTACCATTGTCTTTTCTTGACATGTAAGAGAAGATGAAATTAATCCCCCATGTAGGGTAGACCACCTGCAGACCATTCTTGAATCTTCATCTTCACCAAAAACCTGCCATTGCTATCAAAAGCAAATCACATTTAATCTCCTACAGCAAATCCTGCAACACTAGAAAATGACAGGTTTTGGTGATTTAGAGAAATTCAATATCAAATAGATAGCTCAATCATGAATCTATTATCCTCCCCCTACGCCAAGGAAGATGTTAGTGAATGTAAAAACAAGATGATGGAATGGAGAAACAAGTACTCTGCTGAGCCCATACACATTAATTGTATCATTTCAGAGAATGACTAAAGATTGCCATGAGTCAACGATTTCTCCTAAACATTTTGTCTAAGCACACCTACCATCCCAGCTTGACTGGCAACGAGCAGATTAACATGCTTCAGTTATGATGGCAGCTCAGTTTGAGATAAATCACTATCAACAGCAGCACACCAGGCATCAGTGCTCTCTCTGCCATACAACCAGTCACTTGAAGTGTTATTTTGCATACTCTCCATTTCTTAATGCAAGACACCCTCATAAAGAAGATAAGAGAGTGAGCGGCAAGAGTTGTGTAGGGAAAATAACTGCCTAGGAACCCAGCTGAATTAAACCCTGTGTTTCTCTACAGGCCAGCAAACTGGAGTCCTGCACATTCACATATGCAAAATATCTGATGAAGCAATGTTTCAAAAACATCATTTTTCAAAAACCTGCCTGGCACCCTGTAAACTTATTTAAAAGCTGCTTGAGAACTCAGCTCAGGGGTCTGATTCTAGGATGATGCTGTAAAAGTCTTTTTTGGCCCAAACTCCCATGATTTTTGTAGTTTTACCATCCTTGAATCCCAATACACCTGGAAACCCAAGTGACAGTCCCAGGGCTTCCAGCTGCCCTGGTTTGTGAAACAGGGATGCAAAAAAAGGAGTTCTCAAGAGCTTAAAAATTGGGCTCATATTTTATTTTAAAACTGAACAGAATTCTTTTCCCCCAGACAGAAGAAGGAGAAGAAACAAAAGGAATTTCCTTTCCCCTGGAAATGTAAAAGTTTCTGGGTTTTGTTCCTGTTCCAAGGTTTAATACATGCACATTAGCACATGCATACACAACCCTAGCAGACTTTCCCCTCTTTGAAGTGGCTAACAGGGGGATTTCCTCTTAGGATATGTCTTATACTGCAGTAACTGCAGGATACTGATCTGGATGGATTTAAAATCTCATACAATATAACGTTTCCCTATTTGAAGCCTAATTAGATTTATTATATACATCCACAGGAAACAACTCCATCCTGTAACAAGAAAAACACTTTGAGCTCTAAATGCTAAACCCTCTAAAACAAGCTAAGATTTTTTTTTATTTATTTAAATAGTTATACAGAATAGTTTTTTTATGTGCTTTCTTATGGTTCGAGTTTCTTTCAAATGTGTAAAATTCAAGTCTCCTTTCCAGTATTGATTTCAGCTGTAGTTTCACCAATCAGGCTATCACTCCTAGAAATCGTTGATTTAAGAAAATCGAGGAAAAAAAAAAATGCTTGTAAATGGATTTTCTTCTGTAGATTACAAAGATTTCACTTTACAGGTGAATTTAATATTAATCTCCTTTTAACTTCTGCTGCAATTAACATGTAAGTCTACCTAGGTCTTATGTATTAAAAGGGAAAAAAAATCCCTCCTTCAAAGGAAGCCCATAAAGTATCAAGAAGCATCTACTGCTTTGTAAAAAGTATGATTCATTCGGCAGTGCAGGTGCTTCAGGGATTGAACAGCAGTACAGGAGAGTCATGGTGTGCATAGGACAGAGAGATGAGCCAAGAAACAGCTGCTCTCTAAAACCTGGTTGGGAAAGGTTTTTAGTTTGTTTCCCCCAGAAAGAACTGAGGGAAAGTTCTGGATGGTCCAGAGGGCAATGTGAAGGACATTCACATTGAATTCACATTGAGGACATGTGAAGCAGTTCTGTTTGGAAAGGTTTTTTT
>VWYO01014574.1:27042-49116 GCA_013400275.1 Rhadina sibilatrix | reverse complement strand
TCCCCTCTTCTTGCCCGAGCTCGCAGCGCTGCCGCTGACCGCAGCCGCGGGAATTACAGCAACTCCCGGGCACCAGACCTCGGAGCGGAGCCCCGGGAGACCCGGAGGGAAGAGCTGCCCGCTGTGACCGCCTGTGCAAGGCGGCGGCCCCCACCCCTCCGTGCCTCCGGCCTCCGGATGGGGCCGAGGATCGCCCACCGGGCAGCGGGGCTGCGCCCGTAGATGCTCCGTTCCTCCCTCCACCTCGTCTCCGGACCCGCGGCTCGGTCTCCCCGCCGCGCACCGCCCCGAGGAGGGCGNAACACAGCAGCAGCAGCGGCGGCAGCAGCAGCGGCGGGGGCAAGGGCTTCAGCTCCGACGAGACCTGCTGCCCCAACCACCACCCGCACCCGCCGCACCACCACCACCACCTCCGGCGGCAGTCGGCCGGACGGAGTCTGGGTAGCGAGCGCCACAACAACGGAGGCACCAAAGTCTTCCCGGAGGGCACAAGCAGCAGCGGAGACTTGGGCTTTCTGCCCCTGGACTGTGCCCCCAGCAACTCCGACTTCTTCCTCAACTGGGGCTATACATACCGCGGGGTGATCTTCCCCACTCTCCGCAACTCCTTTAAGTCTCGGGACTTAGAGCGCCTTTACCAGCGCTACTTCTTGGGTCAACGGCGCAAATCTGAGGTGGTCATGAACATCCTGGACGTGCTGACCAAGCTGACCCTACTGTTCCTCCACTTGACCCTGGCCTCTGCTCCCATGGACCCCATTAAGGGCATCCTCTTGGGCTTCTTCACTGGCATTGAGGTGGTGATCTGTGCCTTAGTGGTGGTCAGGAAGGACACGACCTCATACACCTACCTGCAGTACAGCGGTGTTGTTACTTGGGTGGCCATGGCCACCCAAATTCTGGCGGCAGGACTGGGCTGTGGCCTCCTTGGGGACGGCATTGGCTATGTGCTTTTCACGCTTTTTGCCACCTACAGCATGCTCCCGCTGCCACTCACCTGGGCCATCCTGGCTGGACTGGTCACCTCGGTCCTGCAGCTCGTCATGCAACTGGTTATCCCCAGGTTTGCCGTGACTTCCCTCAACCAGGTACTGTGGTGAGGAGAGGGTGGGAACAGTCCTCTTTCTCCATCACCCTGAGTGAGAGAAGGTGTGGGGGGGATGTCCCAAAAGATCCCTTCCCTTTTAATCAGGTGCTCAGAAATTCATTACCTGGAGGGGAGATGATAGGAAAAAATCAACATTCTTGTCTCCTCTTCCTCAGTCTCCCATTGCCCAATCCAGTGTTTCACCTCAAGCTGGGAGTTGGGATGCTTTCTAACCACCCTGTCCTCTCTACATTGCTGTCCCTTGAAATAGTGCTGGGGAGAGAAGGTCCTGGGGCAAGTGTGGAGGATGGGTAATTTATTATTCCCCTCCCTGACTTCCAGCAGTTTGGGGTTTGAGATGACTGTCTTGGCCAAACTCTCCCAATGCTCCCATTTTACTGCTCATGCCTTTTACCTCTGAATCTGCTGGGGCAACTGGTACTTTTATATGTGAAGGGCAGCTTGATCTGACCTATGGGAAAACAAGAGCAAAGCATGCTGCTCTTTTGCAAGGAGAAACCAGTGAAATCTCAGTGAAGCCAGCCAGCAGCTCCCCCAGGAGATTTCGTGTCAGGTGTGAGGTCCTAGGCTGTCTTAGAGGACACTAAGAAGCCTTTTTTGCTGGTGGTAAAAGGGCAAAGCACTATTGTGATAAATCCTTGTAAGTGATGTCTAGGACAGAGTGCTGGTTACATGGCGGAGTGTTGTGTGCTGCAGACTGCTGAGAGGCACTTGTCGGGATGGGTCTGAGGGGTTAAAACCAGGTCTCACCTGACTTCACACTCAGATGACTTCTTCCATAGAAAAGTGAGAATGCACCAAACCCCCCATATCCCTGCAAAGCCAGAAAACAATGGGTACTAGGACAACTTAATCCCGGAGATTCTTGCTGCTCCCTTTTCTCTCCCTTTCCAGACTGTCACAGCTCAGTGCTATCAATATTTCACAGCAGATTATCATCTCCATTCGGCTTGCTCGGGAGAAAAGGGTGGAGATACTGTCAGATAATCCTGAAAGGAGGGAGGGTACAGAGGAATTTGTTGCTGCTGTCATGCTATTTACGTGAGTGTTGGGATGTACAACCAGGAAGTGACTGATCTTGGGACATGTCTACCTTCCTTAGACCCCGGTCCTCCTGAAACCCCTGCCCACCCCTGCCCATTCCCTTACTGTATGCATTTATTAGCTGTGGGCTGCCTGACTTCATGTCCCAGTGATTGGGCTCACCCTGTTTTGGGAAAAGCTGCCCCAGTGTGTTGTGGCTGAGCCCTGTGAATGTGAGACAATTAGGCTGCTGCAGAGTTGTTGCCCAGCCCTTGGTGATGTGCTGATGAATGAACGGCAGCCATGCACCGTGCCCTACTCCCATGCACTGCTGGTGCTGTTAGTGATGGGTCAAAAGCTGTGTGAGTTATGCTGATTTCTTAATTTACTTCCACGTCCTCTCCCGGAGCTATGAGTAAGGCGCTGCTATCTCATTACGCACCAGTATCACAGCTGTTTAACTGCTACACACATTTCCCACAGACATTTCCCAGGAGAGATACTAATATCTTCGTCTTGCAGCCAGTTGTGTGAATGAACTGCCTTGGAGCAGTGCACAATGAGAGATTACCAGCCAGATGATTGCCTTCATGAACTACATATATAAATCTCCTTAACGGGATCCGCGCAGCTTGTCACACGTCGGTGTTGATTTACACCGACTCCCGCCTGCCCAAGGACCACTGAACATAGCCCGCCGCTCCGGCCCTTTGCCTGCAGCGCCTGCGGTAGAGGCTGGACCCTTCCCTGCCCCGGGGCTGGCTCCCGGCCCGATGCCAGAGGAGCTCGGAGCGGTCGGGGAGCCGCTGGTTCGGGCGCGGCGGGCAGCGCGGAGATGCGCGAGGGATGCGCGGGGGATGCGCGGGGATGCACGAGGGATGCGCGGGAATGCGCGGGGATGCTCGGGGGATGCGCGGAGATGCGTNGGGGATGCGCGGGGATGCACGAGGGATGCGCGGGGATGCGCGGGGATGCGCGGGGATGCACGAGGGATGCGCGGGGATGCGCGGGGATGCGCGGGGGATGCGCGGAGATGCTCGGGGATGCGCTGTCCGCCCGCGCGGTGCTGAAGGCGGCGCGGCGCGGCCCGGGGGCTCCCTCCAGCGGCCCCGCACGGACCGAGTCCGCCCGCGACCCCGCGCCCGCCGCCGCCTCGACCCCACGGCCCCCACCCTCCCCGGCCACCCCTCGCAGGGCGGGCCAGGGCTCGGCCCCGGGACTCCGGGGAGCCAGACCTGGCGCCCGGGTGAGGCACAGTCCTACTTTGGCACTTTCTGGTGTTGCGCCGTTTTCTTACTTCTGGCAGAGGATTGCTGAGCCCTCCCGAGCGTTAGTGGATGAGGGCTTTTGCAGCTGATGAAGGATATAGAACTATTGCTTCACAGGTGAAGACAGAGAATTTAAATGACTGTGTCATCAAGGTTACGTAGGAAATCTTTGGGCCAACAAAGATTTCTTCCTCTTGCAGGCAAAACGTTCTATTTTATCACGAGGCTTATTTTCTCAGGTAAAATACAGCATCGTCCCTTCAAAGAAGCCTTACAAGACTAAATTAACTATTTCATTATGTACCTGTGAGCATCTTGCTCTGTCTCAGGATGCAGACAGATTTTTACACTGGACAAAAATCAGGAATTAAAGTGTGCAATGAAAGAAAAAGCAGATGGCAAAACTCTGATTGTGGTACAAATAATGGATTTTCTACTGATTTTATTTAAATCAGGATTTCATACAGGGAAAATACTGAATTCAGTTCTGAACAGAAAACAAAAGTGTCTGGAGTCAATTTAGTACTGCACCCAGTAGCATCCATGGGCAAAGTGGTTGTGACCTCTTCTCAGTCACATAGTAGAAGTCAGCTGTACATCTATCTAAATTCATAAAGTTGCAACAGTTTACACAAAAGGAAAATCAAGTCCTTCGATGTGTTTTCCCCTAACCTCTTAATTTAATTTTCACTGATAAATTTGTTTACAAGCACGTCAAACCATTAGTAATGCTGCATACAAACATGTAGCACTGCTGCCTGGTTCACTGTTGTAGTTTTCATGCATTATCATCATAATTCTCTCTGTTTACCTTTTTTTTTTTTTTCTTGCAGTAGTACTTAAGATGTCACCTCATTTTTCTTCCCCATCATCCTAGAAAAAGGTGAAGGAGAAAGGCTCAAAACTAGAATTTCTTAAAGTAACAAGAACAAAACCCCAAACATAGAGTCACTAATTTCAATCCTGCTAAGTACTGAATGTTTCTGGGGGGATACGATGACTCTTAAACCAAACTGACTCCACCCTGCAATTCTGAGTAATGAGGTGCTGCTCAGCTTGAGGGGAACCATGAAAAAGGGACTGATACCATGACTTAGGTAAAGGCTGCACTGATACTGATTAAAGACTGGGTCAGGAAGCAAATGAAAAATGAAAGGTCTTACTGGTAAACAAGTGCAGTGCAAGGCTTTGTGGGCCTGGCCAGATACCATGATGGGGATAGTGTCTGTCTCTGACATTCTCCAAAAGGAAAGTTTTATTTGTGTTGCATTAATTTTTACTTTTTCCTGGGTAACAATGTATGCAATCCAAAATTTCAAAGACCACATTTGTGTTTCAGGCATATGGGGAAGAACAAACAACTCAGAGCTCCTTTGTGTTATGTAATACAGGCAGATGATAAAATAGACATGAATTTTGACAGGCTTGAAATTATGTAAGCTACACACATACTCTGGATTTTAATCCTCTGCCTTTGCACTCTTCATTCACATGAGCAAATTCCACCTAAGTCAGTAAGACTACTCTCATTACTAAATCACATATATAAGGGATACCTTGAGGAACCAAGTCCTAAATTATGCATATTAAATAAAAATTTAAAAGTACATTTAGAAATAACCTTGAAGTGAGTAATACTAAGACTGAGTAAGCTCATTCTTTTCTCTCTATCTTTTCAAGCCTAGGCAGTTCTGTGAATTATTTTTTCCCTGCTTATTTTTTTCCCCAGATCCTCTCTCAGGGTTATTAATAGAGGGAAAGGCAGAATTTATGAAATCACAAGGAGCCCTACAGAGATAAATCTGTGTAATTGTACAATGGAAACTGACCATTTTTGCATGCATATTTCAGCTACATGTTTTCCAAAATCTAATCACAGATATCAGTATATGAGTATATGCAAAACACACTCATCTCTTCAAAATTTCTGCTAAATGCTTGTGGTAAATCTATTCAATCTGTAAAATATAAAGACATTTCAAAGTTAGCTACCATTTAAAAAGTAGAATCAAAGCACTCAACCTTTTTCCTCATGTTTACCTTTGTAGCATTATTTTGCTATGCGTTTTTCTGCCATAATCTTTTGTGGGCAATTTATAAACTGAGTGTGTGATTTTAGACTGGATTATGAACTACTTTCCTTTTATATCCTGTCATAGCACCTGACCAGTATCAGTGGGTCACAGTTTAATTAGATTAACATTGGATAGGCTTTTCTCTGAAGCAGCTGCATCATTGTTGTGCTAAGTAGGGCAAATGCACTAAGTATATTTACAATTTGATGATTAATTGCCTCCAATATGTAGGAACTCAGGCAAAACCATGAATGAAATCTGCTTTCATCAGTGATTTTCAGCTTACAACAGTCAGTGTGCTTGTTCTTACTAAAACTTACCTTGCTGGATTTGATGGGACATTTTTTTCTGCTGTCAGAATCCTTCTGGGTTGTTTTCAAGAGTTTGTTTATTGCTTGTTTGTTGTTTTTCATGGCCTAGAAAGAGGCATGTGTTCCAAAACAGCATCTAATGCAAAATAAACACATACCAGAGCACTGCACTTACAGCTCACTGTTAAGAGCAGATCATGTTTGAATGATCCTTATTAGCCTGTACAGATGTCTGAAGGGGATAAACATCTCCAGTTCAGCTTCTTATTGCACTTCTCAACACTTCAATGATGTCATGGGGACAGGAAAGAGAAAAAGGCAAAACTAGAACTGTTCAAGTGATTAGTCTTTTTCCAGAAGGCAGGGAAGATGGAGGGTCGAACAACCTCTCCTTAGCTTTTCCTTATTTCCAGAATATCTGGCTGTGCATGACATAAACTACAGAGTTTCACATTTTCACATAAAAGGTGAAATTTAGTAAACAGAAAAGAAAGTATGCTTTTAAATTAATGCTTGGGTTGATGAAAGCTCCAAACCTAAAAATCTTCACTCAGCTCCTGCCTGGCACTCCATTCCTGCAGCGCTTTGTTAACATCGTGTTAACACAAGGTGTATGGTCCAGGCAGTGGTCAGTGCCATGGGTGGGAATGGGCTGAAAGGCAGCACCCCCTGGGTGGTGGCAAATGGCTCCTTTTCAAAGTGGCAGCCTGTCACAAGTGGAGTCCCCAAGGGAACAATACTGGGCTCAATGTGCTGCTTAATATTGTCATAAGTGATCTGGAAGATGGGATCCAGTGTACCTTTACAAAGTTTGTCCTTGGTCCCAAACTGAGTAAGGGAAGGAGAAACCACCCTGCAGGAAGATCTGGATTTAGGTTTGGAAGAGTGGGCTAGCAAGAACCCTATAAAGTTCAACAAGGATAACTGTAAGGTGTGGCATCTGAAAAAAGCATAATCCAGGGCTGCAGCACAGGCAGCTGGAATCTGCCTGGCTGGGAAGCAGCGTTATGGAAAGGCATGTGAGGGCCCTGGTGGACAACAAATTCAGAATGATTGACCAGTGTGCAGCTGGGGCAGAGAAAGCCAGCAGGAGGCTGGGCTGCATTGACAAGAGCATCATCCCCAGCAGAGGTCAAGAAGTCATTATCTCACTTTATTCAGCACTTGCCTGGTCTGGAATACTGTATTCAGATTTGGTCCCAGCTATACAAAAAGGATGTGGACTGGCTGGACAGAGTCCAAAGAGAGGCCACAAAGATGAGCAAAGGGGGGAGCCTTACACATGGGGAAAGGCTGAGAGAACTGGACGTGTTTATCCTTGAAAAAAAGAGGCTTAAGGTGAGATATTTTCACTCTTTAGTATTTAAAAGATGGCAACAATGATCAGACTCTTTTACAAGGAGTCCTATGGAAAAGGTGTGGGCTAATGCATAAAAGTAACTCTTGGTGAGATTATGATTGGACACATGATGAAAAATATTTGCAATGAGAAAAATCTCTCCAGGGAAGTGGTGGATTGACTGACATAGGACACTTTTAGGATGCATCTGGACAAGGTGCTGGGCCATCTTGTCTAGACTGTGCTTTTGTGAAGAAAGGCTGTACCAGATGGTAATGGAGATCCCTTCCATCCTTGCATTGAATGTGTCTGTGATTATATGATCACAATTCTCTAAATGTAGCCTTCTTGCCCTTAACTGTGCTTCTGTTTCTGTGCATCCTATGAAGTGCCTCAATAACTCTATGTTTAAGTTACAGGCAGCCTATCCTACCCAGCATCCAAACACTGTTCTACTTGGAACACATTTTGCAGTTGTACAGCACACAGAACACCTGTCCAATGTCAAAGTCAGTAGAGAAGGTTACTGTGCTCTTCCTCTGTGTAACAAATGTGGTAATGAAAATATTCCTGGAATATATTAGACCAAGATTTGAATCCCTTTTTCCCCAGAGGGGATTGAAGTCTGTCTCTCTTACCTCACCAAAGAGTTTCCAAAGCAACTCTTCCCCCATTCCTAGCACAACTGTTCTTCAGTGAAGGTAAAAGTTTAAGATTAAATGTGAAAAAAAGATAGATTTAAAAAATAATAATCCTGACGCTATAACCAACTGATTATGGAATTCATCACTGGAGGTGTCCTTGCTCAACATTTTAGTGTTTTATACAATGTTGTTAAATCATTCCCTCGAGCACAGGTCCCAACCAGCAAACTGTACAGTCTGGTCTCCACTCTGACATGATGAATCTTGAACCTCTTATTCAGAGTGCTGAAAAGCCCAGATATATAGGGGAAAAGGTAACAGTGATTCTCTAAATCCTAAGGAAAACCAGGGTTTCAGACATGCTCCCTGCCTTTCATAGCTCCAGAGTCTTTTTGCATACTGTATAAGGATCTGTAAGAGTTTGGTGGCATTCAACACAGGCTTCTGAATTAAACTGTAGTTGTTGTGTGTCTGCAAATGAGTTGCTCAAGGACCTTGCTTTGTGGCTTCTGAGCCATTTTTCCTTCATCTTGCCTTTCTTACAAAGACAAGTTCTGTGACTTGCTCTGTTCTTGGTGCAGTGCAGCTTGTACCTATCATGTGTGCAGAAAGGACTGTAGAGTTTCAGTCTGACCCAAGGAGGGAGATGAATGCAAATCACTGGGTTAGTGCTGCAGTGAATCTTGTGCATTTTGTTAGCAGCCTCAGTCATTCAAACCAGGGATAGGGGAGACTTGGTTCATCAAAAGTGATCAAGCACAAAAAGTCCTGAGGATCTGGCACTTTTTGAAACTAAAGATTTTTCTATGGGATATTATTAAGACGTGACTTACTCACAGGCTTCCAACAGCTTCATTTAGATCCTATCCTTGATTTAAAGCCCACAGAATTAAATATAAAGAATCCCATACATATTAGGATTTTTAGATGAACCATGAAGATGACTTCTCAGGACTCTCTTTAGGGAAAGTTTTGCTCTGAATCCACAGTGCTTCTGGAAGAGAACACAAATGTGGACTTCCAGCTCCTCCATGAATCTCTCTGAATGAGCTCTGTCATGCTTCATCTCTCCAAACAGCCAGATCTGCTTACAGAGACACCAGAGTGGTGCTGCTTCACCTAGAACAAAAACATCAGGAACTGTACACAGGCTGAAGTGCAAAGCCAGGCAGCCACTGGCTGTCAGAGGAATGTCTCCTCATACGAGTTGTATTTATTAGCAACTATTTTAAGAAGTGCTGTTATTCATTTGCCAGCTTCTTCTGCTGCAAGGTTTCATGCAGTTAGCCCTAGAGAGAGGAAGGCTGCAGAGTTCATTAATTAACCATTGCTGCAGTCAGAGAAGCAGCTGAATTATATCAGTGTAAAAAAAAATCAAAACTAACACAAGCCATTTTTTTTCCACAATCACAACAAATAATTACACTTCTTCCAAATAGTCCGATGCTGGTGTTTTAATTTTATATCATGCATTAGTTTTAATCTAGATAACAGTAGTCCCCAGTATAAGTGAAATAATGTCTGAGTTCAATAATCTTTTACCTCAATTATTTTTTTTGATTTTGATTTAATCATCACTTTGCAGTTTTATATTTTCCTCTGACTTTACTTTCCTTTTTAGAAATTTTATTTTTCCCTTAAAAAATGCAGAAATCCTTCTTTAATTAAATTAATGGAAGCATTCAATAGTGTCAGAATCTTAATTTTTAATTTCAATTTGGGTGGATCCAATCTTCAGGCACTTTACTATTTCTCCTTTGTTCAAACTCTGCTGCTTCACTTACCTTAGAATTACTCAGAGATGGAGCTATCTATTCTGTGTTCCTTGCATTAGGTCTGCCAGAGTAGAAGGCTCATTCATGAATCCGTAACTATCACCCCAGTGAGAAGAAGAAATAATAAAAAACCAGGAAGATGAATCAGCACAGAAAAACTGAACGATATTACACAATGTGGAAGTGGTTATATAATTCTGGAGCTAGGATTTTAGGTAAAGAAATTACTTAGATCTCAATAAAGTCATTCAAATAAATACATAAGATCTAGATGTACACAGTCTTTTATCCTATGATCCTCTTGTCATATGGGAAAGTACCTTTAATGCTCATTAATATTAATAAGCTTCACAAGCATACTAGACAGGGTTATAACTGACAGAAATCATCCCACATGTGCTCAGTATAATTTGATGTGCAGATATGTGTGTTCTTTTAGTGGAAGGAGTAATATTCACCACAGATTTCAGCTAGGGATTGGGAGTAAGGATCACAACCATTCCATCACTAAATTAATCATTGGTCTGTGGTGACCCACACACATCTTTGTGTATTTTAGAGCTTAATTTGATTTGAAATTTTGCCTTTCTCAGCTGCTGTAATAAGTGACTAATATGTTCAATTGCTTTGAGATTTTTGTGTAAAACATCCCGACATCTTCTATGATGCATTGAAAGAGGAATACTGCATTGGTTTCTTTTAGCCATGCACATTTTTGTTGAAATATGAATCCATTGAATATAGTGGGAATGCAAGCATTCAACTTCATTCTTTCTTTAAAGTTTTGGTTCCACGTCATTCTCTTCAGAGTTGGAAGATATGTTCTATAAGGAGAAATTAAGAACTCTGGTTTTGTCTAGTTTGGAGAAGAGGAGGCTGAGGTGTAACCTCGTTTCTCTCTAACAGCTTCCTGAGGAAGGGAAGAGGAGAGAGAGGTGCTGAGCTCTTCTCCCTGGGACCCATTGACAGAATATGTGGGAATGGTTCAAAGCTGGACCAGGAAACTCAGAAAATGGACATTAGGATGCACTTTTCTACCCAGAAGGTGTTCAAACATTGGAACAGGCTCCCTAGAGAGGTGATCAATGCTCCAAGTTTGTCAGTATCTAAGAGGAATTTGGACAATATCCTTAATAATGTGCTTTGACTTTTGATGGCCCCTGAAGTGGTCAGGCAGCTGGACTAGAAGGCTGTTGTAGGTCCTATGAAACAGAAATATTCTATTCTATTCTATTCTATTCTATTCTATTCTATTCTATTCTATTCTATTCTATTTCAGCCTGATCATCAGTGACTCTAACATCCACCTGTACTGAGAAGATGTAAAAGTAGATGTCTTATAGGTGGAAAAGGATCTGGGGGTGCTGGTCAACAGCTGCCTGAATATGAGCCAGTGTGTGCCCAGGTGGTCAAGGAGGTCAATGGCACCTGAGCTGCATCAGCAGCAGTGTCACCAGCAGGGCCAGGGCAGGGATTGTCCCCCTGTGCTGGGCACTGGTGAGGCCACACCTCAAATCTTGCGTCCAGTTTTGGGCCCCTCACTGCAAAAAAGACATTGAGGAGCTGGAGCATGTCCAGAGCAGGGCAGTGGATCTGGGGAAGGGTCTGGAACACAAGTCTGATGAGGGGCAGCTGAAGGAGCTGGGGGTGTTCAGCCTGGAGCAGAGGATCTGGGGGCACCTTATCCCTCTCTACAACTGCCTGAAAGGAGGCTGTACTCAGGTGGGGGTTGATCTCTTATCTCAAGTAACGAGAGACAGAAAGAGAGGATGTGGCCTCAAATTTCCCCAGAAGAGGTTTAGATTAGATAATGGAAAAAATTTCTTCATTAAAAGGATTGTCAAGCACTGGAACAGGCTGTGCATGGAAGAGGTAGTGTCACCATCTGTGAAGAGATTTAAAACTCGTGTAGATTTGACACTTAGGGACATGGTTTACTGATGGATTTAGCAGTGCTAGATTAACAGTTGGACTTAATGGTCTTAGAGGTCTTTTCCAACCTAACTAATTCTTTATAGTAACTTATTCCTGAAACATTAAGTGTGTAGTATACCTCAAAATGGTTGGAGAGATTTACAGTAGATTCCTACAGGATGTAAAGGTCTTTGAGAGAAGCCAGTGAAAATTCTTTTTTGAGACTCAAGCAGAACTGAAGCCATATGAAACTTACTTAAGGACTGTACAAGTTTTACAAGTTGCTGTAAAACCTTCTTAGAGGTCCAAAATGTAGCCAAATGCCACTCTGACTGATGCTATGACAATTTATATGTTCTCTTCAATTCTGAGAGTAATAGCAGTTTGCCAACAACAATAGGAAGAGAAGAATTTATTATATGTATTTAATTTGTGCTGATGGAATTGCTCTTCTCTGCTGTGTTCTATTAGTCACCTGAGAGGCTGTAAGAAATGCCAGAAGTACACATGAAATGCTCCCATTTTCTGTGGTGGTATAAGATGGTAGGCCCCCATTAATCTTCTTATAATCTCAATAGCTCTTCATGCTTTGTAATTATTTTTTCAATGACTTATTACTTTCCTCCCTATAAAAAATGTACTTCTATCTGGTTATTCTTAAGGTACATTTTCCTATGACAGCCACTTCTCTCTGCTAACACTGCATGGTAGATTATCTAACACAAGCATTCAGTTACTTTAAATCTCACCAACAATCAAAACAAACAAAAAAAATCTAAAAGCTTTAAGTATAGAACTCTCCAAGGCAATGTGACTTTGGAGAAAGAGTGTAAAAGAATTCACCTTAACATATCAATTATTTTAAACTCAAGAAAAACTCTCATTATCATAAAGATTGGCATAAGTTTAAGTTGTTCAATGTCCTTTAGACTTTGTACAAAGATTGTGAAGGTGCTTGCTCCTTTTCTCTTCAAGGAGTTAACAGAACTGTGCTGGCCAGATTGCTTTCCACGGCAGCAGAATATGCTAACTTCCACACTGAGTTTACAAATGGTCATCTAAGTGAATTTATTAAAGAACACTTCTGATAGTGTACAAGAAGGAAGAGGATTTGAGATCACTTCTGGTTTTCTTCTGAAATGGAAGACTTCTGTAATTTGACTTGACAGAGTTGATTTTTTAAAAAAATCTAAAAGCAATGTATATATCTAGTAATATTTCATATTTAAATTTCTAAAAGTTCAGACCACTTCATAGATTTACATATATTCTTATTATGTGATACAAATACTCAGTAAAAGCAATGCTGTGAAATTTTGTGCTTTATTCCTTTTTTTATAACTTGCTTTCAGGCTCAGTAATTACATTTGCAAGTCAAAATAATATTTACTATGTCCCTAAAGTTTGTGTATATCTGAAGATGGTTTATAGGTGCAATTTAAAAATGGAAAATATGCACACCATTAATTAAGAGATGTTTTTTCTAATTACTGTTATTAAACTATAATCTGGAAATCAAACTGTCATATTCTGGCTAACAGCAATATGGATTTAGCAGCTGCAGATTTTAAGAGAACTTGAAAGGTGTTAGACAAAGCTTAGTGCCCTTTACTACAGAATGACAATTCAAGGAATCTCAGACAAGGGAAAAAGAAAATGCTAGAGCATCTTACAAATAAAGAAACCATTAAAATTCCAAATCATAAACCCATACATACACAGAAAAAACAGATTTTCTTACAGACTTGTATAAAACTTGTCTCCAAAACATGGAAGAATAGGTGGTCACAGAAATTATTCTCAGGATAGTCATCTGGTCTAAAACCCATTTTTCAAAGTGATCTAGGAACTTAAAAATATAGCAAGGTAGTGAGGGAGAGTTTCAATGCTCCACAATCTCTTTAAATCCCATAAGTGGTTTTAAGAATGTCTTGTGGGCCTCACTGTCTCCCACCAACCTCAACAGAGTTTAATAGTCTTATGTGCAGACAACACAAAACTGGGAGGAGTGACTGATATAACCAAATGTGTCTGTGCTGCCACTCAGAGGGGCCTCAGTGGGCTGGAGAATTGGACTGACAGGACCATCTTGGAGTCACAGAATCAGAATATCCTTCAGGTTGGAGAAGATCTCTGAGATCCTACAGTCCAGCTCTTAATCCAGCACCACTGGTTTCACCACTAAACCATGACCCCAGGTGTCACCATCACTTCTCAGGAGACCCAGTGACGGTGACTCCATCACTTCCCTGAGGCCTGTTCCAATGCCTGATCATCCTTTCAGTAAGGAATTTTTAACTAATATCCAATCTAAATCTCTTTGGAAGAACTTGAGGCTATTTCCAGTTGTCCTGCCACTTACTACCTACAGAAGAGACTGTAGACCCACACCTCTCTACACCCTCCTGTCAGGGAGTGACAAAGGTTTCTAAAGAGTGATAAGGTTTCCCATGGAGTTTCTTTCCTTCAGGCTGAGCCCCTCCAGCTCCCTCAGCTGTTCCCCATCAGACTTGTGCTCCAGCCCCTTCCCCAGCTTCATTCAGCAGAAGGGAAATGCAACATTCTGCACCTAGGAAGGAATAGCCCCATGCACCACAACAGACTGGCAGCTGAGCAGCTGGAAGGCAGCTCTTGCAGGGAAGGCCCTGGAGAACCCGGTGGACACCAAACTGACCATGGACCAAGAAGCTGAAGGCCAGTGGGCTCCTGTGCTGCCTTAGGCAGAACATTCTCTTTGGGTTGAGGAAGGCAGTCTTTCCCCTCTGTTCAGTCCTCCTGAAACACATCTGGAGTGCCAGGCCCAGTGCAAGACTCCCCATCACAGGAGACACATGAACATACTGGAGTTAGGCCAGGGAAGGGCTCTGAAGAGCTGCCAAATGAGGAAAGGCTGAGAGAGCTGGGACTGTTCGGACTGGAGATGAGAAGGAACAAGGGTATGTGAGGGGTGGTAATCTGATAATTATCTATAAATACATTACTCTAAAGCAAGAAAACAGAGAAAAACTTTTCTCAGCGATGCCCAGAGACAGGATGATAGTCAATGTACATGAAATGAAATGCAATAAATTCCATTTAAACATAAACCACCGCCCCCTTTTTTACTCTAAATGTGAATGAGCATTGTGACAGGTTGCCTACAGATGTTGTGAAGTCTTCATTCTTGGGAATATTCAAAATCTGACTGGACAAAATCCTAAGCAACTTGCAGGTGATCCTGCTTTGGGGAAGATCTGACAATATGATTTCCAGAAGTCCTTTACAAACTCATTGATTCTGTGATAGCAGTGCAGGAATTGTTTCAAAAATACAGATACAAAGACCTACTGAGGATCTGGAGGGCAGCATACTACACTAACATGAGAATCCAGACTAAATATGGTTACATGGTCATGTGCAAGGCAGCTGAGACCTGGTTTACATGCCATGCCTTCTGCACTCACTTCAGTCCATTCTACCCCAAGTCATGGGAGGGACTTGCCTGCAGGCCTGTATCATAGAATCATGCAATTATTTAGGCTGACAGAGACATTTTGGATCATCAAGTTTAACCATAAACATAAAACTACAGAGTCCACCACATATCATCAGCTCTCATTTCTTCATGAGCATGTTGTATGGGCTTATCACTATCATTTGGTTCAATGCTCAAAGCAGCAACCTTGCCTTCCCCACCCCCATCTAGGGGCAGCAAGCATGGCCAGAGCACAAGCTTATAGCAAACATCAGGCACATGATCACTCTATGCTTCTTTTAGGGAACAATTCTGTCTCCACTTCCTAGATCTCTGTGGTCTGTGCAATATTGCAGGTGGAAGAGTTTGAACAATATTAGTAACACATCTTTCTATGAGCAAAAATAGTTCTTCTACCAGTACCAACCATTCAGTTTCCCATGATCAGATTGCTGCATTAATGTTCAGATATGTGATACAAGTGTGTGTGTGTGTGTGTGTGTGTGTGTGTGTACCATGGTCTCCCTGGGGCTTTCTCAGCAGTCTTAAGTGCCAGGGAAAGCTGGAGGCAGATTGGGCAGTTGGTCTATCAAAGTTAGAACAGTGTTCTGAGCAGCAGATACTATCCTTTAAAAAACTAAAAGTAGAAACTAACCTTCTCCCAAGAAAGCACTGATGCTCTTTAAACATACTGATTGCAGTTGCAGTGCATCCTGCTTATTTTCACTACTCCTGCAGGACAGAAGATTACTCTAGAGTAAAGCAAAATGAAGAGACAGCTATGACAATCTTCAAATGTGGAAGGGGTTGCTACATATGTTTCATCTATGAACAATCATGAGATGATGGGTGAAGTTATTCTAAGGAATAGTTACATTAAATAATAGGAAAAACTTTGAAAAAGCAACCTAATAACAATATCTTAAATAATCTCATTTTTCTTGGAAGGCTTTACCCTGAGGTATAATTAAACAGTTTAGAGTGGCAATTTTTAGGAGTGATTTAGGTAATATCCAGCACCCTGGAGCATAGGTTAAGTGACTCAAGGTCCTCTCCTGCCCTACTTTCTATAATTAAATGATACTTGCTCCTAATTTTGACTATGATGCAAAGTGTTTTCATTCCCAGTTTCAAAAGAAGTAAACCATTTCATATGTGTAATGATTTCTGCCCTGAGGCTGATGGATTAGTCTGAATTATTTTCATTTATGTAGCCTGAAATGCTGCAGCTTCAGGTATTTATATTTGTGGTATGCTACAGATATGGTGGATCAAATATTAGCCAATAATATTGTTGATGGTGTAAGAAAATGTCTTTTGTCTGATTGTCTTTTTCAAGACAGTAACAACTGGTAGAGAGACTGTGTTGCCAATAAAGTCATGCTGAAGACAAAATAAAACAGAGAAGAATTAATCTGTTGATTGAATAGGGGCTATTTTTGCCCAGTGACAAGTATTTCTTTTAGGTCATCATCAGCTCATTTTACTTCACCTTTAATTTTCCTCATCTTATGTCTGATGATTAATAAATATATTTGATTTATTTATTTTCATGTATATATATATAATACATATATTCAGAGGAACAGTGTTATTTTAAATTCTTTTTATTATATAAATGTGTATATACCACTTAATTACAAGAATAAGAATTTTCCTCATTGTTTCTGCTCTAAAAAAATATTTTAGTAATTGTGTACATAAAAAATATATCTCAGAAATCTTTGGCACTACAATTGACTTCAGGACTGTTCCTAGATATGTAGTACACATGAAAATAATGGAAACAATACAGGAATACAGAAGTAAATATAGAGATTAATTAATGCTTGTTGTGTGTCTGGAGCATCATTAAGAGGTGGAAGAATCCTGTCTCTAACTTTGTGTCTAAATCCATCCTAAACTCTGGGGATGCTCATGGAATCTCTTGTCTCTTGCCAAGTTTTCCATGTGTGACATCCACAATGGGTTCCTTAGACCTGAGGATGCTTTCTGTCAGTGCAGTAACAGAGCTCCTTCCCTAGGGCTGAGCATCCCATTCTGACACAAACAGGGAATTGGGCTTTTACTTTGAAACAGACACAAAATGTTTGCTTCCTTCTCCAATAACAGGAACGGCCTTAGTAGCAGACAATTTTATCTCAGGGAACCTGGTGGCTAATGCTCTCTTCAAGGGCAATAAACTCTGACTTTGGCAGGGTATTTTAATCAAGTTTTTCATGTTGTGAAGGGCGATTCAGTCTTTCAGCAAAATGGCTTCATTTACAGACTGCAGAATCAGTAGCAGCCGTTCAGGGTAATTATACAGACAACTTTGATGAAATATTTTCAGACAACCATTTCTACTCCTGCCAGACATGGGAAACTCTTTGAAAAATGAATACTTTCCAAATTATGCTGGATTTTTTGTTGAACCTAGAGGATGGTATTAAACACACAGGCAAAATACAGTTACTCTTGTTCTTCTGTCAGGTGGTTGGTACAGGTAGGACATCCCGTGTTTTTCCTCATTATAATAATTTTGAAGATGTGCACATTGACACTATGGATTAGGGTGCATTTTTCCAGAAATGCCTGGATCACCCCATCCAAATGCAGTAGTATTGTTCTGTTCCAGAGTGGACTGGCTCCTGAGCTACCATCTCACAATTGCAACTCCTGCTGATCAGTGGTGTCTTATCATCCAGCAAGGAGTTTTTATTAAATACTGAAGTCAGAAGGAGCTGACACTTCCCAGAGGGGGGGTTTTGCAGCTCTGAGTGGCAATGATACTTCCATTTCAGTTTTCCAGTTGAAAGCTGAGGACTGTCACATGCTTTCCATATGCTGCAGGTGTGGTCTAGATCTTAAATATCTCTACACAGCCACATTTTCTCTTCTGGGGGCCACCAGTGTATCAGCCTAGGAAAGGTATTTCCATACCTAAAAGTCTGAGTTTTTAAGAAATGCAGCAGTTGTACTACTTTACTACTTACTAGGGAAATATAAAAGATGTGAGAGTGGCGTTTGGGCTTTTTTCAAATTCTGCCAAGAACTGAAAATTTTAACATAGAAACACACACTTTTTAAAATTAGCACTTCATAAAATTGTTCTGGTTCTCCATATTTGTGTTGCTTGTGTCCAGACATTATTACTTAATATTTGTATTTTTAATATCGTCTTGTGAGGTATTTAGTCACAGTGTTCTACTTTATAATTAATATTTGTATTTTTAATATCATCTTGTGAAGCATTTAGTCCCAGTGTTCTACTTTTACAATTAATATTTTTCTCCTTAAAAGTAATAACTGACATGATTTAGAGTCTTTGCATTTTTTTATAAACTCTTTGTGTAAAATACTATTTAGGAGCATGTCAGAAGGTAAGAAAGAAGACCAAAATGCCTGGAAAAAGTAATTTATGATACTACTACACAGGATATTTATTGGAAAAATATATTAGGCTTGTATCATATAATGATTAATCATGATGACCATAACAAATGGATGTGAATATTCATGAGGATGACAACATGGAGAAGTCATTTGAACTTGTTCTTGTTTTTACCTAGAATTTAATATAGGTTACAGACGTAGTTACTGTACAGTGTCAGTCTTGAGATATCAGCTTTATATCAACAACTAGTGAATTCATAATGCTGTCTACAGACATGGCTTTAATTGCTTTCAGCACCACACTGTCTAAACAAGAAGAAAATAGCTTGAACAATGGCTGGGGCCTTATTTTCTTTTAAGAACAGAAAATCTTTTTTTGCCAGTCTGAAACAATCTGACCAGTGCTAACTGGCTGAGTGGCAGAACTTGTGAAGTAAGAACTGATTTCATCCTTGTAGGGAAACCAAAATATTCAAATTGTTACCAGGAAGGAGCCATAAGCGATTCCTTAGGATATCTGAAATGCTGTGTTTCACTTATGCTCTGATATCAAACAGATCAAGATTGTTGGAAGAAACTGCTTAAAACACCTTCAGGGCCAGGATGAGTATCTCCATAAACGGATGGAGATCTGGATCAAGAGTTAAACTCAGTGAAGTGTCTCACCCTGTCTTTACCTGTGACCTTTCTCCTTCAACCCTTTCATAATTTAATTACTAGAACTGTCTGGCTTTCCAAAAAACATTTACCAGTTGGAAGATCAATTTATAAAATTCATCATCTTTGCTTTTCTTTTTTAAAGTTCAGAAGTAATGTCCTCTCTCCTGCCTAAAATTCCAGTAAGAAATCAACTTTATCAGCTAATTCTTTGCTGAAATTATGGGATGGTTTTTGTGCCACAAAACACAATGTCATCAGCCTTGGTATTCATATGCCAACATGTCCAAAACTGCAGCCAATTTCTTTTCAAGCACGGGTGTGCTCAGTGCTCCTAAGAGCACAATATTTACGTATCCTGAATGCAGCGATATTGACTTAAATATGAAATCTGTGAGCTAAATACTCACTAAGACCAAACACTGCCTTGCCCAAGAAAATTTCCTTCTGAAGACAATCAGCTTCTGTGTGAGCAGGTAAAGGCTGACCTTTCTCCTGAGTGGGTGCTTTTACACAAATCAAACTGCAAAAATGTCCACAACACATGTGGCTGTGCGTTGTATCAAACCCGTACACTGCCGTCCTGACGTAAATCATCTGAGGGGCTCCTCTTGTTTGTTTGTGTCCATCAAGATTTAACAGTCTCCAGCAGCATTCCTTGTATCAGCAGGATTCATTATTCAACATCAGAGACAGAGGTTGTTTTGCTTTGCGTCATTTATTTAATATTCCATGAACAGTCCCAGTTTCTGTTTCTCATGCTTATACAAGCAGGGAAGACAAAGGCATGGCTTGTATTGTCAGGCAAGGAAAATTTGGCTCACGGTAAATATCGGGGTTTGATATTAATCCCATCCTTGTTTTAAACCAAAATAAGTCACTGCCTTCAAAGGAATTAGTCCTAAATCAGTGCAAAATGAATCCTGCACTATATGTCTCCTCTGCTAGCAAAGTGTCAGGAGAAGCCTAATCCTTCATTATTTGTCTCTGGTATGTTCTGTCAGCCAAGGACTGAATCAACTCTTTCCCACAGCACTCTCTGTACTTTTGATGTCAGTTTGACTTCTTCTAGCTCACCACACTGAAGCGTTCACCATGACTAATCGCAGAACAACACCCACAGGTCTCACAAAGGAAAATGTTTGTCCTCGCCTAACTCTCTGAGATAAAGTTTTAATCCAGCTGGTCTGGAATGTTGTAACCTCTCATGGGTTTTGTCTAGTACATTTCCATTTGCTCCCACGTCCTTTCCCTATTTTCTGTCCAGGATATCCCCTAAATGATAGTTTAAAAAGCTTGAGATAAAGCAGACTTTAAAGAAAATATCAAATAACATTAGATATCAATAAATTTCCTGTTTAACATTGAGTGACTCATGTCTTCTGCTGTGCCTAAGATGTGTTCTGTTCAGCCCTGGAGGACAAACTCTCCGGGGCCCTATTACAAATCCCCAGCCATCCTAAAGTTTTCCTTGCAAGTTCATCAATATCTTCATGGGCTCTCAAGTTCCTGAAGTCTCCCAAGGTCTGAACACTGGTTCTCAGTGTGGTTAAGGATGAAATTTTGTTTACACTGAAGTCAGACTACAACTGCTTCTTTTATTATCCCCAAGCTTTCTTTGAAGGAAGTGTAGATCTCATGTTTACAGTTGAACAGGACAGCTAAGAAAATAGGTGTTTGGGGCTTTTTATGATTATTTGGGGTTTTTCAAGGTTTTAGGAAAGGACTCTAAAAATGAAATTGTTGAGTTCTTTCTTTTCCTGGTTTTCAGATCATTTCAGCTGGCAACAAAAGGGGATATCGAGGGGAAAAAAAATAAAGACGGGAATAACAATTGCTTTTATTGGAGCTTTTTGGTCACTTTTCAAAAAATAATTTTAAATGGAAGCAGAGTAAGGGAAGGGATGAAGGGAATGAAGGGAATGAAGGGAAATTTGGAGAGAGAAGATATTTTCCATATTATTTCTGGTCTAGCAAAGCTAAAACCTGATCTGAGAACTCTAAGTTGATTCTTGTTGTCTCACACATCAATCAGCAGTAAATTCAATGGGCAAACTCCATCACCAGTGACACCCATGCAGAATGGCAGCCACTAAGAGGTGAAACTGTGGGGAAAATGTAACCTTGAGACTGGCTTGCTGTAAAAAATGCTAATAATAAAGTGAAAAGAATTTTTGTTTCCATCCCTGTTTTTGCCTTTTTTTTTTTTTTTTTTTTTCTGAATAGTTTTAAAAAATAATAGCTGTAAGGGATGGTTTGTTTGCCAGCAGGTATCACTGATTAACACACAGAGGCAATTAGTAGAGCTTCCTGTCAGAATACAAGCAGGTTTTGAAGGGCAAGGCTTGTTTGGAAAAGGATACTCAACAGTGTGATATCCCTCTATTTCATTACCAGTATTCTCAGTATTATTTCAGTTAAACCAATTCACTTTTTAATAGGTACTAGTCTCACTCTGACACAGACTAGAGTGGATTTCATAAGGTTGTCTATTTCTTGATAAAGAGTTGAAGAGTAATTTAAGATCATTACAGTTTGCTATTGCTTGATTTTTTTTCCATTGTAATACCAAAAGGGAAAAATGGTTTGCAGAATCTTGCTTCTTTCTTTGTCCTATGGCCATAGCTTGGTGATTCAGAGGACAATATATGCAACTTGGCCTAACATAACTAGGAAAATTAAAGAAAAGCTTCTCTTGTGCAGTCTGTTGTTAGAGCTCTGTAGAATGCACCAAGTCAGGGTCACCTGCACACAAACTATTACAATTGCCAGTTCCAGGGAAGAGACATGGACCACGTCCTGCAGGTAATTTCTGGGACATTAATACAATTCATCATTTGGAAAGAGCAATGAGGTATGTCAGCAGCCCTACAAACATAATTATTGGTCACCCTGTTTTGACATCTTACTTTGGATGAGAGCTATTATCCGGAGCAAAAACATATGTGTGGAACAGCACCTCAGAAACACCTAGCAGAAATACACAATACGTAATTCATTTCTCATTAAAATGTAGTGAAACTCTTTTCAATGCTGTAAAACAGCTATGATGTGGTGGGGAGGGGGGGTTTTGTTTTGGTTTTGGTTTTTTGGGGGTTTGGGGGGGGGGGGTGGTTTTTGGTTTTTTTTTG
>VWYO01014574.1:1602-26951 GCA_013400275.1 Rhadina sibilatrix | reverse complement strand
TTTTTTTTTTTCTTTTACTTCCAACTCCTAATCGGTTGCATAATCTTATAAGAGATCTACTAGGATTTCTTCTGCTTTGGCTGTCTGACATTGATTTAGGTAAAACTGTTGTAATATTTGAAGAAAATATGCAGAGGTGACTTTCACTTTAGGCATCCTTGGTTTAGGTTGTCTAGGCTCATCTTAAACTCAGAGATGCTCTCAGACTTTTCCAAATGAGCTGTCAGCTGGAATTTTTTTGCCAGTGAGATGATGTTTAATGCTTGGTCCTCATATATTGGTTCATTTCTGCTGGGAGACCATTATTTACAACTCAGATATCCATTTACGTAATGCAAGGGGAAAATTTAATGTTTTGTAAGGATTGCTTCAAAAAAAGCTCACAGGCCCTTTTTTTTTCTTTTGTTTTTATTATTTTTTAATTCTCAATATTNTTTTGTTTTTGTTTTTTGTTTTTATTATTTTTTGATTCTCAATATCCAGGGAGTCATGGGTGTACTTCCCCATTTCAGACTAATTTCTTGTAAATCTTTGTTTAGATGTTGTAACTTTCACATGGAGTAATTTATTTCTCAAGAAGCTTTAAATGGAATGTGGATCCTTTTGAACATAATTACTTTGATATTTGTTTCGAACAGTAAATATGCAGCTTCTAAGGGAGGACAATTTCTGTATAGATTCATAGAATATCCTGAGTTGGAAGAGAGCCTCAAGGACCCTTGAAATGCAGCTCCTTGCCCCGTTCAGGACAACTCATCATGTGCCTGAGAATATTGTCCAAATGCTTATTGAGCTCTGTCAGGCTTGAGGTTGTGACCATTTCTCTGGAGAGCCTGTTCCAGGGCACAGACATCCCCTGGGTGAAAAACCTTTTCTGAAAATCCAACCTAACCCTTCCTTGACACAACTTCAGGCCAGAGTGCTGTCACTGCTCAGGAGGGTGATGAGATCAGTGCCTGACACTCCACTTCCCTCCCCCATGAGGAAAGTGCAGACTGTGGTGACATCTCCCCTTGATTTCCTCAAGTAACTTCAGCTGCTGCTCATACGTCCTCTTCTCTAGGTCCTTCACCATCTTCCTAGCCTCCCTTTAAACATTTTTCTATAGCTTTATATCTTTTTAATATCTCTAGTGCCCAAAACAGTACCCAGAGGTGAGCTGCCCCAGTGCAGAGCACAGCAGGACAATCCCCTCCCTTGCCCAGATGCTGATGCTGTTCCTGATGCCCCCCAGGACACTCTTGGCCCTCCTGGCTGCCAGGGCACCTCTGACTCACGTTCAGCTGTCCACACACCAGGACCCCTAAACCCCTTTCCATGGCCCTGTCCCAGGTGCACAACCCAGTACCTGTTTTTGTTAAATTTCGTACATAAACTTTAATATGTCCAGGTCAATCTTCAGGGTCTCTCTGCCTTTGGGGGACGAACAGCTCCTGCCAGTTTATTGTAACTGGCAATAGAAAAGTATAGGGAAAATTTTGGAGTCAGACAGAGCTTCATGAGTCCGAAATATAGAAGTACAGGAAGAGAAACAGCTGCAGGATCTAATCCTGGTTAGAGAGCACAGGTAATTTAAAGTATTTCTGTAATACATGTGCTGTGGTTTCAAGGTCACATAAATTTGGAGAAGAGAAGAGATTCCTGTATGAGCCCTTTATGTTAACTTATAAACACACCAAACAAGGTGAGGTTTTTGGCAATGAAATAATTACATCTGGAAGATTTGACTTTAGCGTTCTTGTCATTACCCCTCAATTCAGCTGTCTCAAAGTAGAGGGAAAATGTACCTGACTAACACACAGAAAACACTGAATGGAGAAAGTTGATCATGTCAAAAAAGATAAGATTGGGGTTTTTTCTACATGAGAATATTTCAGATATCTGGAGGTGACAGCATCCTGTATACAAAATGATGACAAAAGGGGACTATGCTGCTCAGATCACATCTGGGGATGTGATTGCCAGATTTCTTTGCATAGTTCAGGATCAGTTCCTAGATAAGTATCAGAGGGTTCAGCTAAATGCCTTATAGCCGTGGAAAACAATTTCTAAAAAGTGAAAGTCATTTTCCCACCCCTATTCATTCCCCTGTATGCATGGGCTCTGACCCTGCCACTGACATTGTCTCAGTCATGTCTAGTCACTTTAACATCTATAAAAAGAAAAGTACCTAAAAAAGATTATCCAAAGTCCAAGAATAGATTTTTTTTATTATTATTCAAATTATTCCTGAACTCTAAATTTTATACAAACTCAAGGGGAGCAGGAGGGCATGTGTTGAAACTTTGGGGCTGCTCAATGGCACTAGCAGGGTTATGTATTTGCTTGACTGCCTCTGCATCCCTCAGTTATGTCAGTCCTTATGTGTCTGATATGATATATGATATAATTATGACATCATATGATTGATATTATTTTCTTGGAAGAGCTCTTGTACCACCCCATATTGCAAAAGTTTTGCCATAGTTGATAGCTGACTTACCAAATTTGTGTGGCTTTAGCTATTTATATAAAGCAACTTAATCAGACAATAAATTTTCTACATTTATAATGGATTCAATGGGAGAAAGAATAAAAAAGGATACAGATATTTTTTCTAATACCAAATTACACTCCTTAATATTAAAGGTACATATTTTCAAATACTATCTTGAACTGGAACAACTGATTTTATGCAAATTTGTCATTGTTCAGAGGGAAAACAGTTTTTGTTTTCTAAATCACTAACAGGACAAAAATTCGTGTTAGGATATTCTGCAACAAGATTGAGAAAACTGTCTGAAACCAGTTGTCTCCATTGAAGGTAATCTAATTAATTGTGGTACATCCTATGTTTTGATAGGGCCAATCTGTTTGCAGGCTGCACATTTCATGCACCTTGAAGGCCAGACTGTTCCTGAGTACACAGTGAAGTCCTCCAATGACAGCTCTGGGATTAGCAAGATCAGGCTTCTTAAAAGATCTCAGCTTTCCTGAAGGCATGAATAATATTGGAATTTTTGAAGAATCAGCCAGTGTTCCCATAGGAGCTGTGCACAGCTGAACCTCAAAATTCAGCTCTAAACATGAAATCAGATGGTGACACTTGTACAAATGGCTTCTTTCTCATGTAGCAAATCAAGGCTGGGTGTGGTAAAGCTGTTCTTAGCCATCATAGTCTGTGCTTGTCTAACTTTACCATAAATAAATATTATGCTATTCTCCATCTCTGTCTTATGAGGGGTATGGTATATTCCTGTCCTTCAGTAAAGTACATGTATGCAGATCAGATCAAAGAGTAGCACTCACTCCAGCTGTGAGTAGGAGCTAAACATCTGTTGTATACATTGGAAAGTAGAGAGGATTAGGGACAAGTGGGTTTTCTGGAAAGTTGTGGCAGCAGTTTGGGCACCTTTGTGGGTCAGATTGGTTTCCAATAAAAGTTAGTGAAGAAGCACCCACTAACAAAATTCTCTCTTATCACTGCCAGCGGAATTTAGCAGTTAGACCCAGGAGAAGTCAGAATGAGTGAACCTGGGGAATAAAAACACTCTTTACAAGGTGATTTAACAATAAGGCAGCACTGATTTCCATCTAATGAGTTGGCAGCAGTGCCAGCTATGAATGTTCACATGCTTCCTCTTCCTGTGGAGGCTGTGCTGTGAACTTAATCAGACGATTGCTCTAGATACAAAAATCACTGCCAGCACCAAATGTTTGTTGTTTAAGTTGGCTAAGTTCCCTGATATAGTTCACAGTATGGTCCCACAAATAATTGATCTGGCACAACAAAGGGGAAGCTGTACTGAGGGATCAAGGTGGGCATGAGGCAGTACAGAGAAACAGGTACTTACTAGTTTCTCTGCCAAGAGCTTTGATTCATAAAATCATACTCTCAGTGGGAGATAGAGGCTTGCTGCAGCCCAACAGTGAGAGAACAGTAGAGTCTGTGCTGCCAGATGTTCCCATTTTAGAGAAAGTTGAGCATTTTAATCTTCTCATGCAACTCTCAGTCCATTCCTGGTGATAAGTTCTTATATGAGCATCTTCTTTTGCCTCAGATAACCCAAGTAAGACTGAGATCAAGAAGGGAGAGAGCATTTTCTGAGATATTTTACTTATGAAAAACAACCTTGTGAGCTTCTATTTCATTAAACAACTAATGAAGAATCAAAATGCTTCTCCAAACTTAATTATCCAATAATAATTACCATAGCAACCAGTTCTTTATGTCACACATGCTGAAAGCACTCTTTAAGAAGTACAAGTTTACCCCCCAGTTTTTCCAAAACAGACAAGAAGTACTCTAATCTGTTGCTAAAGCCCCAAGAAAATCTAGCTGGAGATTACATTGAAAACCATTTCTTTACTTTTCACCTCTGTTTGGGTGACATCAGCCCTGACACTGCTCTGTTTCTATGTGGCAGAAAAAAATTGCCTGCTGAAGAGGTTAATAATAGGTTTATTTCTGCTAAACATTCTGGAGTGTATTTCTGCACTTGGGTTGGTAACACACAAGTTCACTCTCCTTCTGGATTTAAGAATAATTTCTAAACATGGTCAGCTTTCTCTCCTCTGCCCCCACTGTGCTTTCCATGTGGATATATGCTGTTGTTGTCTCAACTTCATGATGAAGATTGCCTGCGTCTGTTACAATTTTTTAGGGCCATCTATCAATCAACATAGTTCCCAATCCATTTGGTTTGTTGAATGTTCATAAATACTCACTTTTCCTCAGGTTATGTGTTCTTTGGAAGTACTGAACTCAGTAAATCACTATACACTCCATGAACATCTTTTAATGACTGGCCTTATGCCTCTAAATTTCCTGATGGACAACTGCATATTTCAAAAAGAGAAATCATGGTAAAACTAAAACACAATTCAGTTATGATTTTTGAAATATTGAAACTTCTGACATTTGCTAAATCTTCTTTAACTTGCTTCCAGTCATTCATAAGCTTGCAGGGTTCTGTGTAAACTCCTAAAGAAGGCCAATTCAATTAGGAGCTCTTAATAGAAAAAATGCTTAAATATTTTTGTTATGCTTAGGCCAGTATCTCACCTATACCCTTCTGAACTTCCTGCTTCCTGAACTAGATTCAGCTCTGCCTTGAAAACTGTCTGTAGCTGATTACCTACCACTTCACAACAGACTTGGGAGTTACTTCACCAACTTTTCAATGAATTTTCCTTTTCCTGTTCTCCTGCATTTCAATACTGTACTTGCTTTGACTATCACTTCTTCCTGATGTGCCATGTCTGGTGCCTCTTAATTGTTTCTTTGAAACTTGGTGGTTCCCAAATCAACTCAAAATGATTTTTTGGTTTCAGCTGTCTTGGCAAAACCTTTTTTATATGAGTGGCAGATAAAAATAATGTTATTTCAGTCAATGTGTTCTGCCAAATTTAAACTAAGCTTATGTCTCACTTGCATCCTCTCCTTTCATATCCTTTGGTTTTTGCTAGTTTTCATAACGATTTTGCAAAAGGTTCTGAGGTGCTTTTATGGAGGACACTTTAAAAATGACAATTTATTTGACACATGATTTCTATGTGGACTAAGTTCTTAATCATCTCCTATGAGAAATGAAGAGCAGAGTTTTAGAACAAGAATTTTAATGGCTGCTTCTTCTTGGGCCCCTGACTTCCAAAAGGACATTGAAGTGCTGGAGCATGTCCAAAGGAGGGCAGTGAAACTGGTGAAGGGTCTGAAAAACACACCCTGTGAGGAGAGGCTGAGAGAATAGGGGTTGTTTTATCTGGAGAAGAGAACACTCAGGGGGACCTCATTGATTTCTATTACTACATGAGAGGAGGTTTTAGTGAGGTGGTAGTCAGTCTCTTCTGACGTGTCTCAAGTGAAAGAACAAAAGGAAATGATCATAAATTGTGTCAGGACTAGATATTGGAATCTAAATTCTCTCTGAAAGAGTAGTCAGGCATTGGAACAAGTTGACCAAGGAGGTAGTTGAACCTGGAATTTTTCAAGATGCATCTAGATGTGGAATCTTGGGGTGTTATTTAAGGGTGATTACAGTGCTACTGGGCTGATGCTTGGAATGGATTACCTTGAAGGTCTCTTCCAACCTTGATGACTCTGATTTTGTGATTCCACTGCCTCAGTGATCTTGTCAAGTAACTTCCTTTTGCTCTGTTCATCCTATTATGTGATTATGTGTAACTGCAGGTTCAGTAGGGACAGTGATGATCCTGTTACAGAGATATTCCCAAGCAGTGTGGTGAAGGGTACCTTCTTTGCATTTTTTAGATATTCAAGTAGCAGAAACCTATTTAATATTAAAATAGATAACTCATGGCTTTTTAAGATCACTTTCTGTGCTACTACTGTTTGTTATTTAAGTGCTGTGCAAGGTACAAGTAGACTTATAAATGTTGTGAAAGTGTTTTCTTTTTTCAAATTATGCGTCAGCTTCCCTACTGTGTGAGCATTGATTATTTTTAGGTCAGTAAAAAAGATATGAAACTCTCTTCATCTTCAAAAACAATCTGTCCTGGCTTGTAGCCTTGATAGGTTGTAGAAAATCCTCCAAGACTTCTGGAATTAGCCCCAGTAAGCTCTAGAAAAAAAGAGCAGCAATAAGAGACTCAAGTCTTACATTTTTTTTTTTAATCTTTTATTAACAAGAGCCCCTGATTAATATGCCTTGCAAATTATAGTGCTTTACTCTTTGGAATAGTTTCAGTCAGACCACCATGTGTCAGAAAAGCTGATTCTGCCCCTGCATAAGCTGTTGTTTTACCTGTAACACGTTTTCCATTATTTCCTTCCTCCAAACTAATTTTTTTACTCATGAAATCTAATTGAAAGCCAAATTCTAGTGCATTTTCTCTAAGGAGATCTGCTGAAGTGAGTGGAACAAGTCCTGAGCATTAGCAGAGATGGGTGAATGAACCGGGCTTAGGAAATTGCAAATGAATTTGCAAGCAAAGGCGACCACCTTGTCACTGCTCTCACTGTTGAAATGCTTTTCAAATGTTCTGGAGGGATTTTCTACTTTTTTTCACCCTCTACTCTTACTTTCCTAGTATGTGTGAAAATACCGTCCAGGTAAAAGTTAAAAGTCAGTAAAAAAGGTCTGAAAAGTTGACTCCTCCAACCTCCCACAGCTGATTTCAGTTGTCCTGCTGAACAATTCAGTTCTGAGCTACTCTCAATCCCATGTCAGCTCATCATACACCTCTTAGTAGTTTGCACCAGAAAGGAGTTATCTCATAGGTAAATTACTGCCTTCTCTAATTTATCTTGGAGCAAAGGCAGAGAGTGACTGGGGGAAGCTGGCTGGTCCAGGGCAACATCTCTCCGGTGAAACAGGATATGGTAGATAACAGGAAAAAAGCAGGAAATGCAAAGGGAGAATAGTGATACATGCAGAGTGACTAAAGAGTCTCAATTTCCTCCCTTTTAAAAAGTAAAAGTAAGATTTTATGTTTTAAGGCAGTAAAATCAGGAATGGTGACGAGCAACTTAATTGGAAATGATTACTCACTGTTTATAAACATCGTGCAGCACTCAAAGAAATTCTACAACTGTGAATTAAAGGAAAAAAAGGGAACGTTTTTATCAAAAAAGATCTAATTAAATTGTAAAAAATCTTTATTTTTGAGTGATGTAGGAGCCAAATATACCATTAACTTGAGAAAAGCATCAAGAAAAGTTGTGCAGGTGCACTGAGTGTACCATTTTCAGCTTAGAGGATCCTGGAAGACAGGGAGATGCAAGGATCATATTAATCATACCCTACTTTTACAAGCCTTGTCTAGACATCTACTTCTGGAAAAGGTTAAACAAAACTTCATCTGGAGCCAGAATATGCATTACTATTTGATGATGGCATATAAATTGCAAATTAATTCCCTGTACTATAGTAGAACAACACTCCAGATTCAGATATATGGGAATATATAAAGCTGAAGTTTCTGCCAGATACTTTTGGTCTGATATCAGATCTCACTTTCAAATCCACATGACTGTGGGGAGCAAGACCTGCAGATCTGAGTCAAAGTATCACAATGAGATTAAGGAGTCTCCTATTAGGAGAAACGACACTTAGATTTTAGGAAAACTGATCATTAGATGATAGTAAGAAAATACAATGTCTATTCCAAAATGTTCTGCAACCACAGATTGCTGGAGTGTTCAAGATATTTTTGAGAGGACATCACTGAATGCTTGCTGTACTTTTGTGCACACTATTTACTGTTTTATCCTTCTCCTCCTGCCTGAGAACTTTCTGTTTTCCACTGCTAGAGAGAGTATCCTGAATGATGTACATTTGATCTGCCTTGTTGTGGCTGTTCTGGTGTTGTTATGGTCCTGTGAGTATCATCCATAGCTATCAGAGCCTTTGAAATCTCAACCAATAGCAAGGATGAGATATTGGATAAAGGTACTGAGGCTGCAAAATTTTGTCTTCTTTCTAATGCAGTCATATATTTCCAGTTTCTTACTCATTTTTCCCAACCAATCCTCACTTCAGTGGTGTTGATGTGCCCTGCCTTACAAACATGCAGAGCACAAAGAGAGGTCAATGACAGACAAATAATCCACTGAAGTTTACACTGTCCAATGATCCACTCCCATTTGGCTCTGTTGACTTCATATGGAAAAGAAAGAAGCTGTGACGCAGCTGCTACAAGGAAAACCAGTTCAGCTCTTACGCAGACTTCAGCAAATAAAGTCTGTGTACACAGACACTGGCTGTGCAAGAATTTGGTTATACTTTCAGCTTCCCCTGTTGAATGGTTCAGAATTCAGATTGTGCAAATTTGTGCTTTGGCATCAGCTGAAAATGAATGTATTTAATTTGGTCAATAGTAATACAATAACTATTATCACTGATATTAATTCTTAGCTAACTGACATTCTTTGTTTTCCTTAATATGGCTTGCTTCCCAAACTAAAGCCATGGAACAAATCACAAAGTTGCTCTTGTAGAAGAGGCAGTGCAAAAAAATAATTGCTAATTACGTTTGTAATCATTCCTGGCTAGAGCTCTGTGAGTCAATTTTTGGAAATATAATTTGTGGTTCAACCAGAGTTTAATGCCCCCAAATACTGCATATCTCATCCTCAAGGCAGAGACAATTTACAAAGTTGATGTCTCTACTTAAGATCCAAGACATTCTTTTATGCAAACTTTCCTAACTGCTGTTTTTGCAGCCTACAAAGCTGTCTTCGTCTCTCTTTCATTTTTTTTTATAGATATTTTTGCTTCTCCTGTCTAATTAAATCCTATTTGTTGTTCATTGCAGATTGCAGCTCAGGCAGTGTTATTTATGTGTATGAACACTGCAGGAATCTTCATTAGCTACCTATCAGACAGAGCACAGCGTCAAGCCTTCCTGGAGACCAGGAGATGCGTGGAAGCCAGGCTGAGGCTAGAGACAGAAAACCAGCGCCAGGTATGGTCACAGGAAAACATTCCTGTTTTGGTACTAACTGGTATTGATAATTGGACAAGACCAGGCTTTTTTAGCCTTGCTGGCTCCAGTGTGATACCACCTGATTTGTGCAGGTTAGGTGAGTTTTATGCTGTTGCTGTGCTGGTGTGTATTGAGTTGATATGGCATCTCAAAGATTTCCCCTAGGAAACAGGATGAATAGTGTGGCTGTTCATCATCCTTTCCCACAGAAGAGGCCATCAAATGAGACAGCAACTGTCAGGCATTTAAAAATGCTTTTTAACACAAGAGGGGTTAAGCCGGGGAACTTCATGTTTCAGAGTGCTGTAGATACTAGAACTTGCACTAGTCAACTGAAAGATATTCCAGAGCCATCTGGATGCAATCCTGTGCCATGTGCTCTGGGATGGCTCTTTCTGAGCAGGGAGGCTGGACCAGATGACCCACTGTGGTCCCTTCCAATCTGACTGCTTCTGTAAGTATTTCAAAACTAAGCAAGTTCATGGAAGTGAACTCTATCTGGGCAGAGAAAATAGAAAAGCATACTTTCAGGCTCATAAATGGATTTTTGCAGCTGGGAGGCCACTGCTGTAAAGTATCACTATGCAGTTTTTCTGCTCATAAGCTTGTCTTGAAAAATCAGCTTTTGGCCTCTGTGTACAATAGCATACTGGGTTAGGTGCACTTTTAATCTGAACAGGTATAGTTGATCTTAGGTAATCCTCTTTTGTGATCCAAAATAAGTATTGAATAAAAAGAAGTTTGCTGCCTGTTATTTTGCACCAAGGGAGCAGAATCCATATCATATATGTTACACTGCCCTATCATTCTAAGGCAAATTTAGCTTTTCATTTTGCCCTGCTGCCTAAGCATGTATATGACTTCTCTAATTTATTTTGTTTGCCCCCTGAAAGTCATGCTCTTGTTCAGAGTTCTAGGAAGATGTCCTATTCTGGACTTCATTGACTAATGACTCAGTACACATGACTCTGTTGAGTAATGCCAGGTATCTCTGCCAGAACATCTCTGCAGCCATTCCTGACTGAAAAGACTTTGAGGGATATTATCTAGGATGCTTTGTTCTTTTTTTAACTGCAGGATCATATTTTCATGCCTTTTGGGGACTTTGGGGGTGTTTGATTTTTTTTCCTTTTTATTCTTGCTTGATTTTTCATAAACCATGATTTTGTAAGCTTTCTTTTGACCATAATTTTCTATGGTTCATAGCAAAAACTTTACATATCTTTAACAAAAGATTCTTTTGTTCCCTTGTTCCATATTATTCGGAGATTTTCTCATTAGATTAATTTTATCCTCTCATGTAAAATGAAATTAATACAAAGACAAATATTTTGATGAATCTAATTTTGTTGAACTTGTATTATCTATTAGGAAAATGAAAATAGATTGTTTCCATTTGGGTGGGCAGATTTTTTTTTTTTTTTTTTTCCAGAGAAGGGGGAAGTAGTGGTTGGATTTGAAATATTTGTTTTTGTTAAGTCAGGTTGAACTGTGAATTTTGTCTTGGCCCCGTGCTTTGCAAGGTTTCAGGGCTGTGTTGTTCCCCTGAGGGCAAAACTTCCTGGAGTGTTACCTCACAGCAGCTGAGATTCACCTATAACCAAACAAAGTAGTATGTCACAGGCATCATATGACTGGAAATGTATAAAGGGGAAAGGTCCTTGGGCCAAGGAAAATGCCCATAGGAGAAAAATACAGACAACAGGACACCAAATGAAAGATCTCTTCTAAAACTTAATTTAATAATAAACTAACTCAAAATTTTGAAACAAAACATTTTGAAATATTTCTGATTAATTTTCTTGTGACTTTGTAATTTTGTTATTATGCATACATCTATATATAAAAATGTTTAATAAACTTTTCAGTTTTTCATTTGTACTTGGAACAGCAACATTAAAAAATATTCCACTACTGGAACATCTTTAGGAATGGAGAGTCTGTTTCCCTCAGCATTCTATTTTTTCCCTTTGTTTCTTAGGTAACATCTCATTTAAGCGATTTTTAAACCTATCTACTTTAAGAAGACTGACAAGGTCACATATTAGGTGACCACTGTTTTTAGCAGCTTATTCATGCTCACTTAATGAGTACACAGGCAGTAATTCAGTGACTGCTAACATTTTTCTGTCTTGAGGACAAATATTTCATGATACATGGAATCTGTAGTTCAGATAATGTAAAAAAGAATTGTTAGTTGTTAATGCATATCACATTTTAAAAAATAAGGATTAAAGTTTACTAAATTATTGCCATTACTTTAATTTCCTATGGGGTGGGCGGAGGGGAAAGGTGGAAAAAGTGTGTGCAGGATGATGGTTGTGATGTGGCTCCTGAAAACTTCTGGAAGTACTGTTGAGGAGCAAAAAATTGCAGAGAAGATAGAATAATAATTATTTGTGTAATTCTTCCAGATAATAATTCCAGGAATTCCAAATTTATTCCACTCCAATTTATTTTTCCCTTCACTCTCAGAAACTGTTTAAACTAGAGGGTACTTACAGCCAGGGCAAGATTTTTTGTTGCTTTCAGTGGTGGTACTGCTGCTTTTTAGAGTAGTAAATTGCTTAAAAAGCTCTTGAGGCTTCTTTCATCCCCACACATCTTTTGCTTCTTAAACTGAAAGTAATAGAAAACTAGAAAGTATTGACATGTCAGATATATGGCATGTCATATGAAGTGTGACAGCTTGGCAGAAAGATCCTGTAAGGTCTGTTTCTAATTTACTTTGTTTAAATCAGAAGACCAATAAAATTATAGTAAGAACCGAACAACATGAGGTTTAAACTACAAGGAGTGGTGTGCTTGTCCATAAACATTTACAGAATGAGGCTCCAATTTTATATAATCATGGAAGTTATAAAAATGCTTCAGATATACTTCTATTCATTACTGTATATTGTTAAAACCAAGAAATTAAGTTTCTGCTCTCCTAAAATGACCCTTCCAATTTCTCAATATCCCTTGGATTCATAATCTCTAATCTTCTGTCATTCTAATAATGATAAATACTACTGCTATCATTCTGCAGTATTGTGCAATGCCTAAAAGAGTCAGTCATGGAATGCCACCCAATAGTGAGCCAAACATTTTATTATCTGTGTTTTAGAGAAAAGCAAGAGGTACCATTAGAAATGTGGAGCTGTACAAGGAAACAGTAATACTGGCAAGGAAGGATCTCTCATTGCCAGAGGATTTTAAGGACCCTCTAACGAGTATTTGTGGATTTTCTGGAATACAAATATAAATTTTCTACTGTGTCAGCTTTTGCTGCTGGTAAAAAAACAAGAGATTTTTCTGTATTTCCAGATACATTTCTATATATGAGCTGATTTTTTTTTTTTCAGTGAAAGCAGTTTTGTTCATTTACTTGCAACTATTGCATAAGGAGCAATGAAAATAAGATGTGAAATCATCAAAATCCCACTACAGACAAAAAAACTTTTCTGTTGTTCTTCATGTTACTTTGACTTGAAATTTGGATGTCATGTGTTTTCCAGATGTCATTATTTTCCAGCAGTGTCTCCCTTTGTGTGTTTTCAGGGTTCAAGAATTCCTTGTGCTATTTCTTTTTCACTGTGAAGTTTTGCAGTTTGACAGTCAAAGACATTTTGTTGTTCAGAAATGTCTGGGCCTATTGTCTCTGTAAATCTGAATTAGCTCCATAGGCTCATTTTCCACAGAAAATATCTTCAGATGCAAGTTCAGCTGTTACACCAATTGCAATTCATTCAGTAACTGCACAGGGAGGAAGAGAATTCAGTGCAGACCTGGATGATACAGAAGAATTTATGGAGCTTGGCTGATCCAGGGCAACCTGAATGCAGTTTTGAAGTGACTCAGTTTCCAATGTCTATTTCCAAAAGTCTGTATACAGTAAAGCTCCCACATCTTTTTTCATTCTGCTTCCCCCATCCCCATTTGCTATCAACAAGACTTGTAGACAAAATTTTCACAAGTGGTTCAAAAAGTCAGGACTTTCAGTTGTATTTTCAGATCATCAAGGATCTGTTTTTCTATTGTTATCCTTTTGTTTTTAAGCACCTGGGGTAGTTAAAAGTATCTATTAGCATTTTTAATTGCAATCATTTTCCTAATTCTAATTACTCTATTATGAAAATGAACAGCAGTGTGGCTACAAAGGCAAATTACTCCAACAGTCATTGCTAATGATGTTTATGCACTTACCTGTATGGTATTATCTGTGTGACACCATTTGGAAGTCCCAGCACCCTGTGAAACTGAGGGAACATCTGTGTCTACTTATTTCCTAATTTTCATTAATAAATTCGAATTTTTATGAAAATCTAAAACATTTCTGAGCTTGACATAGTTAAAGGAGTTGATGAGTACCAGAAAAACTTTATCATCAAAAGATGAAAATATCAGAGAAGCAAGCTGCAGGAGGGAGCACAGACAAATAAGTTGTAAAAACAGCCTCTGTTTAGCAGTTATTGATAAAATAAATTTAAATATTTTCTAATGAATTGTAGTTAGCTGTCTGTTCTTAAGGGATGTATTTATACCAAACAATGAAATATGGCCACCAAAAAATGTCCTTCGATTTTGGTCTCAAAACATTGCAATTATGAATAAAAAGCATGAGGATCTCAGTTTTCATAAATCCATTTTATTCCAACAATATCATAACTTTCTACTACCTGTTTGAAATTTTGGTTTAATACTTTTGTTTGATATCTATGTGTTTCAAAAATGTTGACAACCAGAGCTATACTTTGTTAATGAACACTTCAAAGACACTGTCTTTGTTCTTAGCTTGATTTTGTTGTAAGGACACAGCAGGTAATTCTGCTTTCATCATATCTGGGCAATGGAAATAGATCGTCCAACTCACTTTCCTAATTAGCTACTAAAAACCCTTCAAAACCAATGAGTATGTAATTTCCCTCATTGTGAAAATGCCGTGAAATTTACTTAATGAAGACCAGAAACCTGCACTAAATTTCTTTCTCGTTTTTATTTCTCAGAATACAAAATCCCTAAGTTTTAAAAGAACGACATATTAAATCCAGACACATATTGAAAGGATGACATTATGAAGAATTGCATTCAATATATATCAGGTGTCTTAACCTGCTCTTTCTCCAGTCTTTGCTTGAAATTTGCTTAACATTTTAAACCCTGAAATACTACAGATTAATTATAGAGTCTCTCAGATAACTTTGTCATGCTGCCTTTTCCTGCACCACACAGACATATGTCAAGTTATACATATCTGAAAACAATTGTGGTGTAGTGAAGTCAGGAATGTTGTTGTGCAATAAAAATTGTGCAGGAATATTTGACTAACTGAAACTGGAAATGAAGCTTTAAAAGGACTAGACAGGAAAAATCACAAAAATTAAACAGCTAAATTTATTATAGCTAGAAGACTATAAAATTGGTCCAGCCCTTGCTCCTTCGCTTTTAATAAGATCACAATATTACAGGACAGCTATTGATGGAAAAGGCATTTAGTCATAATTAGAAACTTCTCTGGTGTCATGGCCACACTTCAAGTCTTTATCCAAGACTGTTCTAGACCAATGAGACTAATGAAGCCTGGAAAAAGCAATGGGAAAATATGGATGGGTGGCTGCTTTCAAGCTAAGCAAAATTGTTAAACTGTATTTTATTAACATGAATAACCTGGGATCTGGACTAATGTTCAGAAAACCCAATATATATCCCCTCTGAAACATTTTGCTTGCATTATTTCTAGTAGATTTAGAGCACCTAATAACATTATATAAAGAAGTTTTTTGTGATCAGAGGAGAAAACAGTCCGTATCTGTTTGACTTTTACATTCATCCTCTGGACAGGCATTCGTTCTTGTTCTCAGTGTAGCAGGTTATGCATCATTCATGACCAGAAAACTCTTTACCTCTTGTGCAGAGCTCGCCAGCAAGACTGCTCTGCCCTGCTGTGATAAACTATTGGGAGGGAGTGAACTCAAATCAGAAACAAATCCTCCAGGTTTTAAGTCTTGACAAGCCAAATGGAGAAAAATATTCTAATTTTAGCACTGCATTTGTGCAGCTTAAGTGCAGATACCTAGTTCTAGGAGTTACTAAAGCCACAACACATTAATCTTTTTAGTGTTATTGTTTAAATCCTGCACCAAGACTGTCCTCAGCAAGCAGGCCCCTTTCTCTGCAGAAATAACCTCAAATTCCACAAAGAGAAGGTCCTCCTATGTGGAAATAAAGGGCCTTTTTAATATCTTCCTTAATCCTTATGAAAATGCTCTTGGGCATCTAGGTGGGGAAGCACTGCCTGCTTCCAGTCTTGCAAGGAGTATTCAGGCCAGAAGGCCCAGGCTGGTATCAAACCTGATCCACTGGGCTTCTAGGATCAAGGTGGGACCAAGATGGGCATCTGCAAGTTCTAGCTATGGGTTCAGTCAAATCACTGGGGAGAAAGAAGAAAACCTTTTCTACATTAAATGGTGTAATGAGATGAGTCCCCTGAGAGGATACCCTACACACAATTTCTCCCTGAAAATCCTGCCTGGCTTACTGAGCACCTACGGTCCAGGTAATCTCTTTCTCATCAGGGATTCCACAAATCCAGTTAAAGCTCATTTTGAAAGTCACAACAGTTTAGATATTTTTTAATTTGGTTTGCATAAACTATTAGAGCTAACCACCTGGTGAGGTGGGAAGATGACAGATTTTTTTTCCTAGATATGGTCACACATCCTATCTTCCTAGTATGAGTATCAGGGCTGTTAAATGGGACAGCCCTTAGTCTTCACAACAATCTGCTGTTGACATATTTAGTATCTTCTGCCTGTTATCTTTGGAAAAACTGTTATCCTACCTTAATCTTTTTTTCCATTAAAGAACTTGTTCTGTTTGACCATTTGTTTACTTCCACATCTACTTCCTGAGGATTTTTTTCACACTTTCCCCTGCAACAATCTCTATTTCCCATGGCTTTAAGAAGCTCTCTGCAGATTGATGAATTCTGGATTGTTTTGGTTTTGGTCTTTTAAACTTTTTAAAGCAGCTTACATGTTATGTAGGTTTTATCAAGCTCTTACAAATCTAGAATTTAATCAACTGTCAGTACTTTGCAACCTCTAAAATAAGAGCAGATTGGACTGGGATTGGAAAGAACATTTTAAGAGGGTTAAGCACCATAAAGTCTTTGCTTAATATATATATGTATGTACATATATGTATATATATGTATATATGTATATATATACACACTGGTGGTAAGAATATTAAAATCCCTCTAAATTGGTATGAGGATAAAGTTCAGATTTAGTTTTAAAAATAAAATAATAATCTTAATTTTAGAGAGCATATGGTCTTTATGAAATGGTTTAAAGTGCTTCATATTTAAAAATTATGATCACAATAACTGAGGCTTTATTTTTAAAAGGGCAAACAATAAACTCACAGTTTAAAGAAAACCTATCTAAACCTCTGGTGAGATATTACATTTTAGCCTTTTCTTCCTTTTGATAGAAGCTAATTTTTTGACTGTGAGGTTCTAAGTAAAGCTTCACATTTATCCAGGCTTTTTTTTCATCTTAGTACTTTTCTCTAAAGAGCCATGCTCCCCACAGAAATTTTTTCTTCATGTTCCTCCATCAGTACTTAGAGGATCAAACTCTAAGTATAACATACTGGTTAATCCAACAAATAAAGGAACATGAAAAGTTTGTATTGTTCTTCACAATCCATTTCCATATTCTGATTTAGTAGGTGACCTGTTTTCTAAATCCAATACCAGACTTTTCTTCCTTATTGTTGGGGGGAAGAAATATTTACATGCACTTATGATTTTATAGATACCAGGATGGATATTTACCACACCTTCTCCCAAAACACTCCATTTCTTAAACCATTTGTGGTAGAAATCCAAACATTGTAAAGTCAGATTTTAGATGTTGTGCCTTCACATTCACTGCTGGTGTTTGTTTCTTGCCATTAAAGCATAACTTCCATGTGTTGCTCTCAAGTAGAAATCTAAGGTAAAAATCAAGGTAAAAATTATTTGCTGCTCTTTCTTCCACTCCTTGCAAATCTGGGGTGGCCAGATAGACTCAAACAGAATAATGAGATTTATAGCCAATGCCAGAGAGATAGGAGCCAGACCCTGAATTTCAATTTATATAGGGGGAAAATCCCAGAGTATCAGATCTTCAGATATGAGAGCTTTCCCTGGAAGAAATTAGTGAGCAGGAGACCTCCTTCCCAGTAGATGGATTTTGGATTCACTAAGGATAAAATTCCTGTGGGGTACTTTGATATCTAAACCACGTTGTTCAAACGTTTTGCTGGTTAATAGTGAATGAGACTGACTGGATTTTGATCTGTGTCTCCTGTGATATCAGCTTTTTGCTAAAGAGAAAAGTGTTTAAAAAAAAAAATTTTTTTAGACCTGTCACTAGCTAGTGACCCTTGTTTATGTGTCAGAGAAGTGGACAGAGATGGAATGAATAAGGGGAAGGAAATAGTTTCAGTCCCCTACAGTGATGAGACACTTCTACCAGCTGGGCTGCTGTACATTCCTCTCTGCTTAATAAAGAATTCCAAACTCCAAATTCATCAAATTCATCAAGTTAGTACCTCTGCTCTGAATATACTTACTAATTTTAAGGTCACCTTTCTATCTCGTTCAGGATCAGAACTGTTAGTGTACTAAGAAACTTTCCTTAATTCTCTAAAAGGACTGTAAGAGAACTCTAAAATTAATGTCCTTAAAAGATGCTTAATTAATAGAGGGACTCTGTAGTCCAGGTAATGGTTTTAAATCATATAACCATGAACAGTACCAATTCCAAGAGAGACAGAGTCAAGTTTACTGGGTGTCATCGCTGAGATAATTTAAGGTAAGATAGAATATTTGGATTAACATTTATAAATAGGCTAATGGCCTTTCATATCATCAGTATTCAACTGCCCATCTACAAACCTATTCAAAGGGCTTTGATTTTGATTTTAGGAGGTGACTATTGCTCCCCCCAAATGAAAGGAAGTTTTATCCTGCTATTGCTGTTTAGTACTAGAGTTTTGTAATTCTCTGACAAGGTGCATCCCTTGTTTTGACCAGAAAATATGACTTTGTAGCTCTTATTCATCTTGGTGTTCTGTAACAATTTAGTCATATAAAGCTGAACAATTAAAGGCATAAAAGCCTTCTTTCTGATATTTTCCATGTCATTACTCCTGAGAAATTTATATTTTACTGAAGATGTCTAGCAATTTTCAAAATAGCCAGAAAAAGTAACAAAATGGAAAAAGAGACATCTAAATCAGTAGAAAATAGAAATAGTGCAGAAGAATTAAATGATGTTTTAACAACAGATAAGTCAAAGTTGTTCCAGAGAAACACAGCACAATAAACATTAGTCAGATGGTGCCATTCTGACATTTTAGAATGAATTTGAATTGTAGGAGCTGTTTTGTGCTCATTTTCTATTCCAGTAAAACAAGGAAAAGCTTAAGATTATGCTATTATGAAATCAGTCCCCAATGTTGTGTCTATCTTTCTCCTGTTCTTTAGCTCTGACTTCCTTGCAAACTAACTGAAATTTATGGAAGCCAATACACCAGAAGACAGTATAAAGCTTTTTGTCATAATATGTGTCTTATTTCCATAAAAATCTTTTTCATCTGAATATTTGTCTTCTCCACTATTGTTTAATAAAGAATAAATACCAAAAAATCATCATGATATTTTGAAGAAACAAAATTACAAAACTATAAAATATGCCTTTCCATTATTAGATGAGTCTAATGGGTTACTGTGGGGCTGGAGAATATCACTTGTTCAGCTCAGGGATTCCCAGCATAAGTAGGGATATGACCTGTTGGAGAAAGTCTAGAGGAGAGTCATGAAGATGATCAGAGAGCTGGAGCACCTCTCCTATGCAGACAGGCTGAGAAAGTTGGAATTGTTCAGTCTGGGGAAGAGAGGCCCCTTGGGAAACCTTATAGAACCTTCCAGTACCTAGAAGGGCTACAAGAGAGATGGAGAGGGACTTATGACAAGGGAATAAAGTGGTAAAACAAGGGGGAATGGCTTCAAACTAAAGGAGAGTAGGCTGAGATTATATATTAGGAAGAAATTTTTGACTGTGAGGGTGGCGAGACACAGAAATGGGTTGCCCAGAGAAATTGTGGCTGCCCCTTGTCTGGAAGTTGGATGGGGCTTTGAGCAACCTGGTCAAGTGGAAAGTTTTCCTGCCATGGCTGGGAGAGGGTATGACTGATCTTGAACCTCCCTTACAACCCAAACCATTGTGCGATTCTATAGCAACTGTTCACATCTACAAGACAGGGTGGTAATACAAATTGTTTTGTAACTCCTGAGTTACACCACTCATCTGTCTAACATGGCTGGGTTTCCCAATGAAATGTAAATCTAACATGCTGTTCATTCAGGAAACAAAATTCATACATAAGGATTCATAGGATCTGGAATTATTAACAGTTGTAATGTATATTCATTACAGACAGTGTATTTGAGAGTACTTAACCTGAGAAGTGTAGTTCCTACTTCTAAGCTAAAAGACAACTCAAGCAGCACAAAGCATTGTCAGGAGATTGTTTAATGATGTGCTCCCACCCACTCCCGTGCAAGTTAGTGGTGCTCATGTGGCCTTATGACAAGCTGATTCATTGTACCTGTGCCATAGTGTAACCACTGACTGCAGTTAGCTTGATGATCAACCGTGTTACTTCTAAAATTAATTTTGTAAATATTTTTGTCAATATTTTGAAGAGGAATATATTTTAAAATTAAAAAATTAAATACACATTCATCAGCAATAACAAGTATCATGCCAAAAAAAAAAAAAGGGCGGGGACTGTTTTTCTACGAATTCCCAGCATGCTACAGGGTAACCTAAATATCTGTGAAACCAAAATTATACTGGGAAGGCATAACAACCCAAACTGGCAGCCCTGGAATCATCCCTCTACATCTCAGGAACTGCAGGGTAAGCAGGTACCTTGATTGACCGTGATCTCCTTACATAGCCAACTGGATAATAAAAAAGACACCTCCTTTTACACCTGGCAGCAGACTGTTAGTCATCAAGTCTTGCCAAGCTTTTATAATGTGGCTTCTGGTATTGAATCAGCAAACCATTTGGCTATCCAGCCAAAACAAAGGATCAGTAGTACCTTAGAGTTCCTCCTTTCAGCATGTGCTACATATATTGTTTTATGCTGTTCTGGACAACAGCATAGAGGAAACAATTGGATAACATGTCCTTCCTACAAGAATAGTGTGGAAAAAGCTTTTTCATTCTTTCTTTGCCACAAACTTTGCAATATGTCTCAGTTAATTGAGATTAGACACTTTTATAAAGGGCGATGACTCTCAGAAATACTAGGTTATCAGTTTGGTTGATATTCTAGCTATGTTTCATAGACAAAAGCTAAGCAAAAGGAGACTCCAAGACCTCCTGTGTAATCTGGTCTTGTTTCCCTGTGAAAACAGCAGATGCCTAAATGGAACCTGCAGCCAAGGATGGGATAATTTGGGATACTAATTACAGGAATTTAAACAAAACAAAGTTTATGCAGCTTATATTACATATTGCAGCAGTAAGTAGTAAAAGCTAAAAGGCAGCCTCATAACCCCACAAGTCTGAATGAATTAGGTACTGCAGTTCCTTCAGTATTTTTTAATTAACTCCCATTGTGTTGATGAGACACAAGAAAGAACAGCTGCAAATAGACTGTCCATTGTACACTAAGTAAGCACAAAGGAATGTCTCTTCAGAGCAGTTCATCATAATGAGAGGTGCTAATTTCCATTTTCTAGAGTGGCATCTACAATAATTTGTCTCTTCTGAACAGATTTTCAGTAGAAAACAATACTACTTTTATCAACTTCCCTTAAATGTAATAAAAGCTCATGTACTCTAGAAAGACTAAAACTAATCCTGATCTGAATGGCCCTTTTCACATCTATTAAGTTCAATGTTTAATACAATAAAACATCTCTGATATTAATTGTAAATGTTGTTAAACACAAGCTTGATAGTTCTGGAAAAATCAAGATGAAAAATGTGAAACATTTTCTCTAGAGCATCTATCGTTAAGCACTTCTGGGGTATGCCCACTCCAGTTTTACACAAGTTCTTGGGAACAGCCATAAACAGCATGATTCCAAACCCAGACTTACTCCCACGACATCTCTGTAGGTTCCCCCTTTTGATGGTACTTGTAGAGGAAGAAGAGCAAAACATGAACTGATCTGTCAGTTAAGAGGGTCTTTCAATGCCTTGGGAAAGCCATCCCCAATAAAAATGATGTGAAACAAAGAAAAATCTATACCATCTAAGTGGAGCTGGAACATGGAGCTTATGCAGATAGCAGACCCTGCAAGGGTGATGCCCTCACATGACCTGCAGAGAAACCTTGGGGAGCTTGACCTTCCTCTTAGCAATCTCCTCCAGATCCCAAATTGCTTGTCAATGTTTTGTGCTTGTTGGTTTTTGGGTTTTTTTGGTTTTTTTATTTTTTTTTTTTTTTTTTTTTTTTTTTTTTTTTTTTTTTTTTTTTTTTTTTTTTGTTTTTTTTTTTTTTTTTTTTTTTTTTTTTTTTTGTTTTTGTTTTTGTTTGTTTGTTTGTTGGGTTTTTTTTTGTTTTTTTTGGTTTTTTTTTTGTTTTTTTTGTCTCTTTGAGCAGCCCAAGTGGAAAAGTCTCTGGTTTTTATTCACAAGACTGAGGCCTTGTGCACTGGTTAATTGACTCTTCTCAAAAACTGCTGCAAAAGTCATTATTTATTCATCAGGGACATGTCCCACTTCTCCATGAATGTGCTTAGCTACATTTGTGCAGTTGTAAGCACTGGTACCCCTGATTTCAGTACAAGTGACCCACGGGATCAGTGCATGCAGACCACAGCAAAGCTGTGAATGACTATTGCAGATGCATAAAACAGTAAATAGGCTTTAGAGGCAGTATCAACATTAAATTACACTCTTGGGACTTTAAGAAGACGTGGGTGACTCATGAAGTTAATTTACTTATCATTGCAGGATTTGTTTCACTGTTGTTAACTTTTCCTGAAGGAGTAGATTGGGTAGGAGTCAGCTCCATATTTGACACCTCCTAAACTAGGTGACTACACACTCTTTACATCTATGAGCACCTACTACCATTGACTGAGAATTAGTCAAAACAGACAACAGAGCCCAAGGAGACCCATGGTGACACTGAAGGAGTGGTTTATTCAATTGACTTGCTCCCGAGATTCGTTGGATGAAGTGGAAGTTTGGGAATAACTACCTTGGAGTCACAAAACTCCAGTGTCTGATGTAGACCTGAATTCTACCAATCATTTGTTACAATTAGTGATTTCTACTGGTCTTTTTCCTTTACCATGGTAATCTTTGGGTTAAAGGTTTGGGTTTTTTTGGTTTGGGTTTTTTTGGTGGTTTTTTTTTTTTGTTTGTTTGTGTTTTTTGTTTGTTTGGTTGGTTTTTTTGTTTGTTTTTGTTGGGGTTTTTTTTTGTTTTTTGTTTTTTTTTTATTTACTCTAAACTCTGACTGTTCTGTCTTAAAGACTAGGGTTGATTCATGTCATGAATGGTTATTAGAAGCTCTTTACTAGCACTCTTTTGCTGTTATTTTCTTTCTTCTATGTCTTTTCTCTTGAACAAATATATCTCTGTTCCTTTTCAAACCACTTACCACTGCTGCTTTGAATTGTCTCCACTTAGCCCACTGCTCAACTAGTAAGCTTTCAAAAGAGCTTTTCTTCACCCTAGAGTTCATAACACTTATTTATTAGGTGTTTCTCTGTAAGAGAAGGAATTTTTTTCTCATATGTTTCCCTCCAGCTCTGAAAATGCCTTCCAAGAGAAGCTGACTAGAAATGTGAGGACTATTTGATCATGTAAATAGTAAGGTACAGAGGACAATAAGAATACCTTTTTTTTTCCCCCTGGTGTTAGATACTGCTTTTTTTGTACACGACCTCCACACATTTGTGCTGTTCTTCTGTGCCACAGTATCTAAATCTGTGAAACAGGAGCAATAGTATTTAAGTAGCTTGAAGGGGAGTTATGTGACAAGTGTCTTTATAACAAGGGAAGAGTGACCTGATGCTCATTCTTGAATAACCGAAAATCTTTCTTAACTGTTGGATTGAAGAAAAATTATATGAAAAACCTCTGAAAAAGGACATATCTTGGTCCAGAGAACACTAGAATCAGCTGTAGTAGGAAAAGAAAGAATGGAAATGATCCACAGTAGAGCCCACCTGAGTTCCCATTTTGGAAAAGAAGCCTGGTTCAACATCCCCACCATCTTGTCAGTGTGGTGGGATGTAAGAGCAGCTTGGCATAGCAAGGGACATCTGAAGTCCATAGAGGGACAAATTTTCTGTCATTTGAATGTTTCTGTACCAGAGATTTGATGGTAACAGAAGTACCTCAAAAATATATACATAAATGCTGTTTTTCTTGCAGTGCTCCTCAGCACAAAATACATCATGCAGAGCAGTGACAAGAGCTGTGCATGGACCTTCAGTTGTGATTCTGACAAAGGATCATCACAGCTTCAGTATTAATGCAGGAGGGCTGCTACAGAGGCAAAATAATTAACCTCAGTTTTATGGGTCATTGCCAGATCTTATTGGTGTGCAGACCAGAACATTTAACTTACCTTAATGAGTAGCATGAAGGTTAAGATATCAAATGTGCAAAGCACATTTTTCTTGGCTACGTGAACCAAGAAAAATGGCTCGCACCAAGCCAACTAGGTTTTATTTTAAATAAACTTTAGTTTATAAATAAAGTTTTAAATAAAATTTCTATTTCTCGATAGCCCCTTAAGTGAATCCAAATAAGGAATGCAAGATTTTCCTTCTGGATAAAAAAAAAAAAAAAAGGATGTTCTCTGTTTAAGCCATACGTGTATGAAGGAACTGACTCTTTTTTAATGTTCTCTTAGATTTCATAAACAGTTCAATAACAACCAGGATTTCTGTTTGCTTTCTTTTTTTTAATCTCCTTTTTTTTTTTAATTTGTATTCCAATTTGTCATCTTACATAGGTAAGATAGGAAATAACAAATTTGTTTTTACAGTGAAAAAATTAGTATTATTCTGAATGTATCTTCACAAGAAGTCATTGGAGACTTTATTTATACAAGTCCCTGAAATATTGATCTGATTGGTTCAGAAGGTGGATTTATGTTTTGGTAATATTGAGCTATGTATCTTAATAGTGAAGGAATAAGAAAATCTAAGTGCCTTCCGTCATAGGAGGCTTAAAGATACAAAATGTATAAAATATTTCTGTCTCCTAGACTACCAATCAGCAGCTCTTTGCAAGCCTGACATCTTAAGAAACCATGGGACATTTGCTTGTGAGTGAAGCTACCCAAGGACTAGATGTTCATGTGAAACCTGGGTTTGTAGGAGTATGAAGGATCTCCTGAGGGACTGGTTTGCTTCTTGCTGTCACAAACATCACATCCAGTGTTTACATGTCAGAAGAATTGAAGGACAGCAGAATTCCCAGGTGGAAAAGGTGGAAAAAAAGCCAAGACAAAGCAGATGTGCTAAAATTAGAACCACATAGTATGGGGAAACAGAAAGTCTGAGCTTGGCTATTTCCCAGAATAAAGGATGATCTCACTGCATTGTAGTTCACAGCCTGCTCTGTATCAGCCATCATTCGGATAATTTTCTGTCCCTTCCTCTCAAAGGCAGGTCTTGATTTAGCAAAGGTTTGTACATTGGGTGGATTAAATATTAGGAGATTCTCAATTCTCTCATATTCTGTCAGCATGTTATGCAGGAAGGAGTGCTTTCTTGGAGTGGGGTGTAACACGTGCTCCAGTGGAGTAACACTGCTGTGTTCCAGTGGTGTAACACTCCTGTGTTCCAGTGGTGTAACAATCCTGTGTTCCAGTGGTGTAACACTGCTGTGTTCCAG
>VWYO01014573.1:37675-63193 GCA_013400275.1 Rhadina sibilatrix | reverse complement strand
TGCCCCAGCCTGGAGCTGCAGGGAATGGTGTGACCCATCAGAACCCAGTACCTGGCCTGTCTGAACTTCATAAGATTGGTCTTAGACCTTATGCCACGGACCATCCCCATCCCTGCTCCTTCTGATTCAATGATAAAGAGGTCAATCTGTTTACCACCTAATCTGATGACCTGAGATGCACCACCAAAGGTATCTGCTGCCCTGACTTTGTGTATTTCCTCTTCCCTTGCTTCAGCTGTTCTTCATAGCACATTAGAGGATTTCTGTCTTTATTAGTCACATATAAACATTAATACATTCTTTCTCCTATTACCTTGGACACTAATTTGGTGGCATTGGATACTGACAGTACACTGATGCTGTTAAGGTTAATGACCCAGAGATTTACAAGAGAAGTCACATTAGAGGTCAAATTGATTGTAATAATTGTTTCACTGAACAGTGTCAACATTAAGTACAGTATGTTGCGCTGTGCCATTCAGGGAGGCCCTCTGGCTGTTACAATCACTGCAGTGCTGTCAACATCCCCTCCCTACAAGACAATCCTCACTGAAATACATTTAGGTAAGTGCAGCTCTAATAAATGGGTGTTCTAAGTTATTCTAAGATATGAGACACTGTGTTTCCAGTCTCTGAACTTTATTTTTTCCTCCAAGCATATTTTGTACTCCCGTTCAATTCTGAGGAGATTGTTGTTCTTCTCAGGCAGGGTTGAGCAGAAAGCAAAATTTGATGGTTGTTTCCTCCTTTTGGCTTGAATTGTGAGGCAGTACAGAGCACTTCTGATGTCCAGTCCTAAATTTTTCTCAGATAAGTGACTGCTTGGCAGTTCAGATGCTCTGAAAATAAGCTGCTTTAAATATTTAAGCTTCAATATAGTGGGTGAAATAATTTTCCTGTTAACATTGCACTCATATTGACAGTGGCATGCAGGAATTGCAGACGAGATGCTGTGAGAATCTCACCGAAATATCACCTTGACCAAAAGGGTGTGTGCAACTAATGAAACAAACAGGTTGTTATTTTTCACACTGTAGATCTCGTTCTTTCCCTTGCCCATTACTCTGTGCATTGCTGCTCCTTCTTTCTTTTACATTTTTCCTTTCTCACTCAGGATATTGATCATGCAGCTGCAGAAGTCACTGCTGAGTGCTGAGTGGCACCATGGATGGTGAGATGAAAGGTATTTGTCATGCTGGAGTCCTGTACAGTCATCCACACACCCACAGGGTTTGACTCACCCATTCCTGCTCTCGTCGTGTCTGCTCTTGACTGCCGGGTAATCACGACACTGCTGATGGTGGTGAGTTATGACTAAAGCTAATGTCAGGAAATGAACCCCTTATACTTCTGACTGTTTCTTTCACACATCTCAGTTTGTTTCTCATCTTATTTGTAGTATTTCAAGACCTCAACCAAACCATTTATTTTTCCAGGAAAATTCTGATTTTAGCAACAGCAGCAAACGTTCCATGGAAAGACGAAAGCTCTCAGTAAAGAACATGTCTGCTTTGGCTCTGATAATACACACTAAAAGTATTCATCCTCCCTTCCTCCCTTCTCTCATTCTCAGTTTCTCTTCTTCCACAACTAGTTTACATGCTGAAATTATGAAATTATCTCTAACATCTCTTCTAACCCAAACCATTCTATAATTTTATGTTTTTATGTCAGCAACATTGACTTTTTTTCAGTCACTTCTGACTCCTCTTCCAACTAGTGGTAAAAAGTTAAACAACTTGGCATGATTAGTCTCAGTCTAGAGTGGATGAAGTGCAGCCTAAACTGAAACCAGTATGCTCAGTTCACAGCCTCTAAGCATGTCTAAAACGCTAAGCAGAGTGAAACCTACAAATTATCGTGATCATGTTATCAATTGTTATATTGATAACAATTATTTAGAAGGGTATTGATGTGACCAAGAAGGCCAATGGCACCTGGCTAGTCCCAGCACCAGGGTGTCCAGCTGGCCCAGGGCAGTGCCTGTACCCTGTGCTGGCACTGTTGAGGCACCTCCAGTGCTGGGGACAGCTCTGGGCCCCTCAGGGCAGGAGAGACACTGAGGGGCTGGGGCATGTCCAGGGAAGGGAAGGAAAGGGAGCTGGGGAAGGGGCTGGAGCCCCAGGAGCAGCTGAGGGAGCTGGGAAAGGGGCTCAGCCTGGAGAGAAGGAGGCTCGGGGGACCCTTCTGGCTCTGCACAGCTCCTGAGAGGAGGGGACAGCCAGGGGCGTCGGGCTCTGCTCCCAGAGGAACAGGGGCAGGATGAGAGGAAACAGCCTCAAACTGTGCCAGGCAAGGTGTAAATTGGATATTGGGGCAAATTTCTTTATGGAAAAGATTCTCAAGCACTTGCACAGGCTGCCCAGGGTGGTGGTGTAGTCTCCATCCCCGAAGGGATTGAAAAGCCGTGTGGATGCGGATTAGTAGTGAACAAGTTGGATACTGGGTGGATGGACTTGATAATCTCAAAGGTCTTTTGAAACTGTAATGGCTTTATGATTCTATATAGGCGATTTCAGTTAAAATAATCTCCTTTTTGTGCATAGATTCCTAGACTAATGAGGTTGTATTGTGCCTTCTGTCTGTGCCACACCCACCAAAAAAAGTGGTTTTCCTGTATTCCTTCCCAGAAAGGCTGCACAGTTTATTTATCTCATGCTGTGGCAAGCTGTGGGGAAGGTCCACTGTACCACTTTTCATCAAGCAGCTGCATTATAGGCATCAATGTTTGAAGAACTGGCCTGTGGGTTTGGTACGTCTGTAAGTGCCACCACGTGTAAGAAGCAAACCCAGAAGTCGTCGTATTTTGGATCTTGCCACTGTTTATATAACACATCAATAACATGCCAAACACTGTCTTTTGCTCTATGCAGCATGTTGTACAGCTTGCTCTCTGCATCATAGGTTTGTTTTGTGGATGATGTGAAAGCTGGGATATTACTTTTAAAATGTATTTCAGTGGCATCGTGTATTCTGCAACAGGCCTGTCAAAATACAGTGTCAAGCTCTCATATGTCACATAAAAACTGTTTGATGTTCTCCTCACTTGAACTCCTACTTTGCATTATAATTAGGAGAGATCTTGACTGGGTGAACTTGTTAGCTTTTTACATGCACAAGCCTAAGGACACTTTAATTAAAGTCAGAGGGAAGCTTGAAAGCACAGGCAGCAAGAAAAAATATAATAAGACTAAAAATAACCTATTCAAAACTGCTGTAGAGAAGGCAAGGGACAGGACATGTCACAAGCAGGGAACATTATTAACTGGAGGAGTTGAACCATTCCTTCCTCAGCAGTAAGGCATAATAATTATAAATATAGACCATGCTGCACTGGTTGTCATATGACATCACTGGAAAAGCAGAATGGCAGCATTACTGGCCAGTAGAACTCTTTGAGAAAAGGGGTTCTTGGGTTTTGTTTTTTTCTGCAAGACCAAAATCCTTAGTGTTAATTCTTTTAGAGGGAAAGGGAGTTTCTCAAAACAGTGTTGGGAAAAAAACAAACAACTGTTTCCATTTTTCATTTTGTGGAAATACTCTTCAAAGAATTACCTGTACAGAGAGAAGGAAACATCAGAACCATCTGGAAGAAATATTTCAATTTTCAAATTTTCTAATTTTAGTTCTCTTGTGGAAAATCAGCTTAACAAGCAAATCTAAAATTTTTCACATAGAAAATACTATTTTCCCTTTAATAGTTAAAAGAGTAGATAGTATGCCATGTCTTATTTTCTCAGATTTTGTTTGATTTTTTTTTCAGTCCAGAGCAAGCATTTCACCCTTTTGCTGATTATTGAGCAGTCTTAATTATTTTGTTCTTGCCTAATTACTCCTCTCTCCTTCAGTGTCCATTATCTCAAATCTTCTTTCTAAATAAATAAATTATACAGCATGAATGCAAATTTTATTTTCCAAAGCCCCAGATATAGACATCTCACACATTTTCTTTATTCTCTTTTATCTCTTGTACTTGGCTATGACTCACACATCAGTGGATCAGAAAAGTATCCTGTTGCAAGGCTTAAATGTTCCTCCTTGTACAAGTCCCACTTGCATGAAAAGTCCAAAGTTCCAACAACTCTCACTACAAAAGGTTACTTAAGATGGGATTCAGTTCACAAATTTTCACTTTTTCAGATAGTGCAGCAAATCTATAGCCTTGTCCTTGTTCAAAACAGCACTGATATCACCATTCTCTGACTTCTAAACTCCTTCAGAATGTAGTTTTGAATTTGGCAGTCCTGTTTCCTCTCTGTGATTGTACACCTCCTTGTATTTTTTCTTTCTCATGTCCTTTTACAGCTCATTCTTGTGCAACTTATTTGCAGATTTAAGCAAAAAACCTGTGCAGATTAAGGCACAGGTTGAAGTTTTTGTTTTCATTGTCTGTGCCCTGACTTGTTTGGGACCGGTCTCGGTTCTTCGGTTTCAGAATCCACTTCCATCTTTCTTATTCTAACACTCTTCTTCAGGATATGTTTTATCTTCTTATTCTCTTTGTCTTCTTTTGTCTGGGGAAATAATGGGATTATTATCTCACGTAAAAGCAGTGCTGGAAGGTCCAAGAAGCAAATGTATATTTGCATTTGTGGTGGGAGTGCTACAAGGCTATACCCAGAGTTGAAGATTTGTCCCACTCAAAGAGTTTGACAATGACTTTAATGACTTTTTCCTCCTTACCTTTCCTAGGGAAACATTGCCATACCTCTGCAAATCTCCCAAAACAGGTCAGTTCCTGCTTGTTTCCCCAGGAAAACAGGCAGTTGGAGCCCTGTCTGGGAGTCACTTTCAAGCACTCATTGCTGTCTCTAGCTCAGCACTTATGTATGTATGTAAATCCACCTACATCCGTGCATAACCCGCAGAGGCAGCGTGACAGAAGCTGTGGCAGGTCACAATCACAGCCCCATCTGTTCCCAACAGCCACTCACTGAATACATTTGAAATTTAATACAAACAAAATTGAGACAAGATTGCAACTGGCTGAAGGATGAAGGATTGAATCTTCATCTGCTCCAACGGCTTCCCAGACACCCCCAAGAATAGAATTTTTATAGCAAATGCCTTCTCAGAAATTATTTTAGTTTATACTTAGTTTAGGATTTTTAAAGCAAGAATCTTCTAAACTCATTCAATGTCTTTGAATCCTTGCTATGTCAACATAAATAATAATAAATATGTTCCATAAAAGAGTTACTTGATTAACCTAAATGATGTCTCAAAACCCATCAGGAGGATCACTTGAAATGAAAACATTCCCCTGGATGTGTTCAAGGCCAGGCTGGCTGGGATCCTGAGCAACCCAGTGTAATGGAAGGTATCCCTGCTCATGTCATGGGGTGGAATTGGGTGAGCTTTAAGGTCCCTCCTAACCCAAACCATTCTGTAATTCCACAACATGGCTAAAAGCCATTTTCAGTGTGAATTCAATGTATGCTACCGAGTCTGCAGTGTAATGAAATGAGATGTATGAAGTTGCTTCCTCATCTAGACAACTTTACACATTGGAAATATGAAAATAAACTAGCATATGAGATTCTCAGCTAGGGAAAACTAAAGAAAACATGAAAAGATGTGGAAATCCTCTGCCAAGCTGGCTTGTATGTGAAAGATATTATTATTATCTACCAAGAAATACATCCAGCTGTCAATGCACTCTTCTGTTAGAGCTGACAGTCACACAGGAGAAGGCCAAGTTAGCTTTCAGAAATGCTGGAAGCATTGTGATATGTGAATAAAAGATACGTAGTACCACTGTGGATGTAGTCAGTTAAATTATAACACTGTGATCACTGAAACAGGGGCTATCTTGGGAGTGTAAAAAGGGACAAAAACCAACCCCACAAAACCACTACTTTGGCTAAATATGGCCAAGGACATCAGGAACCTGGTCAGCATGAGAGGTGCTTGGGCAAAAGCAGAGCAAGCAAGGAAAAGAGACACCTTGAGGGCAAATCCTTGCAGAAGATAAATAGGACAGGCAAAAGACCAGCTCATTCCAAGCTATTCAAAATATACTCATACTTGGACATCCAGGAGAGGTGAACTGCTTGACATAACTACTGGAATAAGACAAGCAACTTCAGAAATCAAAGTATTCCGAGACATTTAGTTTCAGACTGCAGTCCTAGCTTTCTGGCAGGGGCTTTTGTTAATTATATGAGAGTGGGAATTTGGTCACACTACATCCCCATACTTAAGCCATAAGCTTGACAGATCAAATTTCTAAGTTGCTCATAAATGAGCTTGAGAAAGCTTTTGACAGAAGCCTGTTCCAAATCTCAACATTGAATTGTAGGGACTTTGCAATGCCTCTAGCTGGAAATTTTGTTAAGAATGACCTAGTTCCCCAGGACAATCCATATATTGTGAAGCAAGTTAAAGTATTTGAACTGATACAAACTCAACCTTCTAACATATCACGGGCAGAGAGATTATGTCATTCAGACCTCAAATTACTTTGTTCCCACCAAAACCAAGACAAAACAACAGGGATTAGAAATTAAGGAAATACACTCTCCCACAAGACATGATGAGCAGGACATTAAAAGAGAAGAATTCTTTTGTGACTTACTTTCTGAAAGGTCTCCAATAAGAACCCATCCAGGATGTATCTTGCTGTCACAGAAGAAATTCACACTTAACCCCACTGCAGGGTACAATGGATGAGCCTTTGATACTGAGGAAGTTGAAAAAACAGCCCTTCAAGGCCAGGATGGATGGTGCTTTGAGCAGTCTTGTCTAATGGAAGGTGTCCTTCCCCATGCCAGGGACTTGAAACAAGAATATCTTTAAGATCCCTTCCAACCCAAACTATTTTATGATTTTATGAACTTTCAGAGAACTGTGTCTTAGATCTGAGGAGAATCTAACTCTGCACAGCTTGGGAAGTTCCCAGTTCTGTAGGGGAACCATGGGGATTGGCATCAGGGTTAAAGTTTTTTCCTCCTACATAGCTACTTTCTGATGTTTGCAAATATATAATTGCCTGCTTATACTTAGTATATAAAATAAACATTTTAAAAAGTTCTGCCATTGCTGTGAGGGTAATATTTTAGAGCTGGGCTGCAGAGGTTATTTTGTCTTATATTAATAAAATCTTTATGGATTTTATCTATTTCAGAGGTAATGTTCAATCCAGTCATTAGTACTGTTATTTTAAAAGGTTAAAACTCTCAAATAAATCTTCAGTAGAATTAACTGCTATGCTTAAATTATAAAAACTATTGTTAAGAACATGCTTTATTTTTTAAGTCTTCTTCAAAATGCGCTTTTTTTTTTTGTTTTGTTTACTGTTTTAATACTGTCTGTTTTTCTGTTGAAAATCTATAGCCATAGAACAGAAAGCTGGAACTTTTCTAAAGAAGCTTCTTTTAGCACTGACTTCATTCTATTCTTTCATTCTCTTGGTGACATAAAATTTACTCCAGGACCTCATTGCAAAGGTTTTTGCATCAAACAAATCATCATCAACCACAAATCTCCAAAGGGTCTCAGGAGAGAAATAAATGAATAAATAAACAGAAGGCACTCCAGCAGATAAAAGGCAACAAGGAAGGGATCAAGCAGTGTAGGTCAGAGCATTTGCTGTGGTTTGTTCTTCCTATAGGGATGTCTGGCAGTGTAGGGGAAGACAGCCTGATGTAGCTGGATGCGGTGATCTGACATGGCATGGGAAATGATGTCTGGGTGCTAGAGAGGCAGAAATACTGGGAGATCAGTTCCTCAGGAAAAGCCTAAAATACTATGTTTTCTTTAACATGGTACAACAGTTCTCCTTCACTGTGCTTATTTTCCTGCTTGTGTACTTGTGAGAAACATATGGATTGAGCATATTATTACCCTTGCTGCCTCAAGCACTGGAATTTGGATCTTTGAACAAAGCAAGAGGTCTTGGAGGTAAAAACATTGCCTCTGTAAAATTAATTTTTATCAATATTTCTTTCTCTGGAATTGGTGCATCTAATTTTTATTATGTCATTCTCTTCAATGAAGTCATCATATACCTAATGTTTTCATGTGTGTGTGTGAGGGGAAAGGAGGGGAATGTCCTGAAGGCCAGCATGTCCACGCTTGGAAAACATGAACACTGACCCAGAATGATGAGTGAAAACCCTTGACACTTTACTACTGATGTATCAGTTTAGATTTTATTTTGCAGGGTCAGTAGCCCTCGGGATATTCTTTCCCTACTTTGAGAAGTGATGACAACACCAGAGTTAGGAGTTCATCTTTTGAAGGTGCCTGGTAAAAGAAAGGAGGAGCAGACTTATGCTCTTCTCCCCAGACTGAGAGGTCAAACATCAAACCAGTATTCCATGGTTTACAGAGTTAACATACAGAGACCACCCTAGTGAACTCTTAGTCTGCTGCTGGTGTGGGATCCTCTGTCTTGTCTTAATCAGTAACTAAGGTCATTGAGGTAACTTTCATTACATTTTATTGAGTGTGGGCTAGAAGTGAACACGACAATAATAACCACAGTGCAGCTGACCCACAGAAAATTGTAAAATTGTGATATGTTTCTTAAACATCTGGTTCATACAATTTTACCAAAATATGCATTTCTTGGTTTTGCCATAGTTTTCCCATGTGACTTTAAAAGTTTGGCCCCAGTTACTAAGTCATTAAAATGACTGAGCCATTCTCTAGCTACAGCATAATTTTCCTTCCAATTAAATGTTTTTGTATCCAGAACACAGACTATTTGGTTGCAACAGATTTTCAAATTATGATAAAGAATATAATAAATGCATGAAGGCCATAAAGCTTTTTTTTTTTTTTCTTTCCTAGTCAAGATGAACTATTGTCATCAAATACAGCAAAAACACTAATTAGTTGACTTGTATTACTTCTTGTGTCTATCAGAGCAAGGCAGAGATCATCTGAGTCATTTCTCCTGGAAGTTTATGAGACAAAAAAAATCTTTTTTAGATAGAAGGTCTCAGATAGAAGTTGGATAAAAACAATTTATAAGTGAGCTTATTGGGTTCCCAAACATACGTAAAAGGAGAGCAAGACATAGAAATATTAATCATTTTGTCAGGAAATCCATAATTCTATAGCTATGCTTAAAGTGAGAGCAAGTTCAGCAAGTCTCAGGCTTTTATCAAAGTCAAAAAACTTGAGAAATGGGATCACAGTATCAGGGTTCTGCAACAGCAGAATTGGAACTAGAGAGTGATCATCCTTCCCCTTCTTCCCCCTTCTCCAAGGAAATGAAATCTTCAAGAACAAAAGGATTAAACTGCACACTACTAGTAAAGAAATGGAAATTTCCTCCTGACGATGATTTGCATATTTTCCACATACACTTTATCATGTCTGGAGCTTTGGGCACCCATGCTAAAGGCTTTGATGTGGGTCAGCAGTTGGCAGGGTCCAAAAGAGAGCAGCACTGAAGACACTTCGGCTCGCTGCAAGTTCACCAGACCAACATAAATGGTAATAATCATATTAGAGCATGGTCACATTGAAATGGTCACACTTTAGTAAGTGCAGGGAAGTTACTGAGCCTAAAATGTCATCAACTACTTTTATAGTCCAGATTTCTACCTTTCATCCTTATCTTTCTATGGGAGACAGCCTAATATTCATGATTAATATTTGCCTTGATGTCTCTTAGTTTTACCTAAATGATCAGTTTGATTCAAACCAACAGGATGACTTTCAAAGTTTGAGGCTAAATATGTCAAAAAGTTTAGAAGAGATCTATTTTTAGCAATGGCTATAAATATAAAACTCAACTCTGAATCTGCATCAAGTGTGGTCTGTTCTGAAATGCTCCCAAGTCTTTCCTCATCAATATTAGCATTCTATTGAGGAGTCTAATTCCTTTGCAACTCTCCACATTAAATATTATAATGTTGTTGTTTAGATTATAAACCAATGCCTAGGGGTATCTTTTTCTCTCCCTTTCCCTAAAAGGTTTGAAAAATAATTACATGGACAAAGAAGACAGGCCTAATGTAACAGCAAGATCATAAAACTACAAAACACCACAAATTAAATAATTCTTCTTTACCTTAACTCATCTCATACTTGAGTTCACTCAGAATGCATGCCTTCCTGAAGGTCCTGGAGGAGAATATGTTTGTTATCCACAAGACTTGAGGGAGAAGGCAGCAAAATTATATACACCAGAGGGGGGCAAAGCCATTCAAGACAAAACCTTTAATGAAAAAAACACCTTTGTTTGGTACAAAACAAGAATACTTCTGGTGAATTAATCTTCAGTAATGTGCCATGCACAGAGGTGATGAGAAACTGCATGAATGAAACTGCTATTTTCTTTCCCATTTTCATTGTAGTGGGGAATTAAAACTGAAAACTTCAAGTATATTTGCAAATCAAAGTGAAAAATACATCAGTACACCCCAAATGAAGAATTTTAACAGCTTAAAATTTTACTTTCTCTTAAATTATTTTAAACTACAAATGTATTTAAATTTCAAAATAGAAATACAAGTTCATAAAATTCCAAATATTTCCTTTCTGTAAGAGTCCAAAAATGGTATTTTGATAGTGTTTAAATATTTGACCAGAAAAACCTGACCTCAAATTCGAACTGACTCACTAAATCATCCCTTCAGGCTCCAGGGACAGGAAATTCCACTGCAGGGACACCAAATTTTCACAGGTTCATAGAGTACAATTCCATCTCCTTACATCAAAATATTTTGATGCATCTTTTCCTTAGTATTAGCATTTTTAATATGCCCCATAGAATTTTTCTGAAATTAGCCAGACTGCACCTGATTCCATTACCGCATAAACAGTTTTGTGCACCCAACATTGCCACACACCCATGTCAAGGGCTCATCTCTTTGTAGATAACTCAAAGTGATTAACCTATCTATAAATCAATGAATGGGAGCACTAGCTTAGGCCAAAAAAAAAAACCAAATAATATTTTTTATTGTACAAGGTAATGCCACACTGATAATAAATACTTTTGGTGCAGAAAAAAATGCACTTGGTCATATTAAGACAGATGGAGAAGCTGTATGACAATTCTTGTTCAGCAATGCTAAATATTATTTTTTTCTGATTATAATGTGCTACTGAGAGTTATTCTTTCCTAATCTACTTTAAGAGTAACCATGTCATTGAGAAACAGTAAGAGCTTTGTTTTTGCATTTTCCACCAAATGTCCAGGGAAAATCACCAGGACATAAGATACAATTAAGCAAAGAGTAGTTTCTTACCAGTGAAGCTCTGCTGAGCTTCAAAGCTTGTGGCTGTGAGTTGATATGACATTGGTAGATATGCACGTGCGAGGTAACACGAATTCTTCCATGCCTCTCCATCAAACCTGTCTGCTCCAAAATGAGAGAGGAAATACTTGATAAATGTTAACAGACTTGCAGGTCTGTGCTGTAATTTTTATCATGTGCTAAAAGCGGATTAAAAATGGTGCACAAAGCCCACTCAGCTCTAAGAGTTAAATAGACAACTCTTGGTTATATTAACAGTGCCTTTGTATATTTCAATGAAATAATAGCCTTTTATCTTTTTGTTTTTAATTCTTTCAGTGCACTGCACTAAACCACTGTACTAAACTACTCTAATAACTTACTTGACTTTCTTTTTAATTAAAATAGCATAGATATGCATTTAAGGCAGAACCTTTCCAAGGTTGTGTACTGTGATTATGCACTGTCTTAAGTGAGGAAACGACATGGGACTGTCATGTATCATTTTGCCATGAAATTTCTGAGAAGCAGCCCTGAATTTTCAGGAAAGAGTTCATCCTAATCTCCAGATAAATTCACCTCAGAAAACTGCCCGCAAAATAAACAGAACACATGGTACGTTGTTGATAGTGTTTTCTACAATGCCTAATATCACAGAATCACAGAAATACAGAGTCATGGAATCACAGAACAGCTAGAGTTGGTAGTGAATGGGGTGACATTAATCTGGTAACCTGTCACTAGTGGGATTGCACGGGCGTCCATCCTTGGCCTTCATTGTCATTAATGATTTAGAGGCAGGAATGGGAGGGAAACTGAGCAAGTTGGCAGAAAATACAAAACTGGGAGGAAATGCTGACTGTCTTTAGGACAGAGAGGCCCTGCAGAGAGACCTCAGCAAATCAGAGAGCGATTTGCTCAGATATCACCAAGCGATTGAGGTTCAATGAGGGAAAACGGTGGATTCTGTACCTGGGATGAGGTAACCCTGGATGTATGGACAGACTGGGGGATGAGATGCTGGAGAGCAGTGCCATGGAAAGGGACCTGGGCGTGCTGGTCAGTGGCAAGTTGAACCTGAGTCAGCAGTGCCCTGGCAGCCAGGAGGGACATCCCTGTCCTGGGACCAGCACTGCCAACTGGGTAAGGGAGGGGATTGTCCTGCTCTGCTCTCACCTTGAGGGCTGGGGGCAGTTTTGGGTGCCTCAGTGTAAGAAAGGTCTTAAGCCATGAGAGAGTGTCCAAACAGGGCTGTGAGGATGGTGAAGGTCCTTGAGGGGAAGCTGTGTGAGGAGTGGCTGAGGGCACTGGGTCTGTTCACTGGAGGAGACTGAGGGGAGACCTCAGTGCAGTTACAGCATCCTTGTGAGGGAAGAGGAGGGGCAGGCACTGATCTCTGCTCTGTGGTGACAGTGACAGGACCCCAGGGAACGGGCTGAAGTTGTGTCAGGGGAGGTTTAGGTTGGTTCTTCCCCCAGAGGGTGTTTGGGCACTGGAAGAGCTCCCTAGAGAATGGCCACAGCACCAAACCTGTTGGAGTTCAAAAGTATTTGGAAAATGCTTTCAGGTACCTGGTGTGACTGTTAGGTATGTGTGTGGGCCAGGAGTTGGACTCAATGGTTTTTATGGTTCAGTTCCAAACCCGTTTATCCTGTGATTCTGTGACAATATAGGAAAATTTAAAAAATACATTCATTTATATATATGTGTGTGTGTATATATATCAGACACACATACATAAAAAGTGTGTATATGTGTGTATACATATACATACACAGAAAGTGTATATATACATACATAAATAAAAAGTATATACACACACACATATAAAAAACATATACATGTATATGTAAAACTTAGGAAAACGTACTTTGTATTAAGTGACAAAAACTACCAAATTCAGACCAACAGACTTTAATGTTTACCTAAAATTAAAATTTAAACAATTTTCCTTTACTTTTTATTGTTTTCAATCAAACATCTTTCTTTGCTTATTTTGTAATTTGAGGAAAGTGGTTGGTAGTCAGTGCAGGAAGGTAATTTTTCACGAGGCTTTTTTTTTTTTTTTTTTTTTTTTTTTTTTTTTTTTTTTTTTTTTTATTTTTTNTTTGTTTTTTTTTTTTTTTTTTTTTTTGGTGTAAAATGTATGGCACAGGAGACAGAATTCAATATATTACCTGAAACTGGAAAAGCCTTGACAGAAAAGTTCCCAGGCTTGCAGAACACTTAGAAGTCTGTTATGCATTTACAAACCGACCTCAGTAAAACATTACAAAGTTAAGCACCTGCACAATCCTAGCAGATATAAATGTTTAGCTAAAGGATTTACGAATCTCAAATTTCAGGATATAAGACAAGCTTCTTAGGAGGGAGATATGAATCATATCTACATAACAGCACTTTCAGACACTGTAATCGTTGTTCCTAGCAGAAAAATGCTACTTAATTAGAGACAGATGTTGAAAATTTTGAGTTATTTGAAAATGTCATAAGCCAAGTCTCTCAAAGAAAATAATAGGTTACTTGTTGTACTCTTATCTTTTTAGAAATAAAAAAAATATAGAAATGGCAAAATTACACTTAAAATATGTATTTCTCTTCTGTATTCAGCACTTTTGCTTCTTTCGAGCTAGGCTGAAATCCAGAGAATATGATTAAATATAATTTTGTCATAGCTGGAAATCCTCTCCTGGAAACATTGGTCTCGTAACAAACTGAACAACTGAAATAGGAACTCACAGAAAGAAATTTCTCTGAACTCTTTGCTGTTTCACCCCATTAAATCCCTGCTGTGTATTCTCCTTTGCAAAATCAAAAGTATATATTTTTTTTTCCTCTAAATCTTTCCCACATGGTCTTTGCAGTCCTGGTTATTTCCTGGTTATTCGACTCTGGTGAAGTGCTACTGCCCCACCCCTCTGGAAGACACTGTTCTGATCTCTCTTTATTCACCAGTAAATATCTTTAACCCCTCTGTTTCCCCTCACATTTCCCCAAGGAAATAATTCTTTGGAGTCCTTTAAATTTACTTGCCATAATATCAGAAAACCACTTTTAGGGTTCTATTTACAGTGCAATCAAGCCATGTAATGTCAATCTCTTTGTAGCATGAAATATTTATGCATCAGTAGCTGTGAAAAGACCGACTAAATTTAAAGAAAGATCATGGTTTATCTCAAAGGCCACTTTTAAAATCCATTTGACAGAGTTGAGATGTACTCATGCAGCACTGCCCTCCACTGAAGATTCATGTCTTCCCTTTCACCCACAGGAAGAACCATCCCTCTTTCCTGCTCCTCCCCAACACTGGATGTGTGACCTTTTCCAATTTAAATGGAAATGACAGGACTGAGAGATTTCATTCTGATCTCTTTCAAATTTTAAGCACATTTCTTGATGAAGTCATGTGGTTTAGACCTTGAAATTACAAGACCTTGTTCTTATTGGTATTATGGGGGGTTTTTTGTTTGTTTTGTTTTCTTTAACTCTATAAAAGCATCAAAAATACTTGCAATACATAGAAATATGCAGCTGATGTTAACTGCTTAGCTGCAACGGAATCCCACCTCAGTAATGGTAATTTGAGCACATTTAAATCTACAAATATACACAGAAATTTTGCAACTGATCCTGTAATCCATGACTGTCCGTGACTGGAGACAAGGACTGACTCTCAGTGGGAACTGGGCATCTAAATATGCTCAGATTACATTCAGTTTTATATTGTGTTATTCCTCCTAGGAATGAGAAGGCTCTGAGGAGACTCTGATGCCTTTGAGCATCTTCCTCTTCCACATCCAAAGGAGCTCCAAGGAGAGGCACTTTGGACAAGGGCCTGGAAGGCCAGGACAAGATGGAATGGCTTCCACTGCCAGAGGGCAGTGATAGATGGGATATTGGGAAAAAGTGTTCCTTGTGAGGGTGGTGAGGCCCTGGCACAGAGTACCCAGAGCAGCTGTGGCTGCCCCTGGATCCCTGTTAGTGTTCAAGGCCCGGCTGAATGAGGCTTGGAGCAACCTGGGATAATGGAATGTGTTCTTACCCATGGTAGAGGGTGGAAGGAGATGGTATTTAAGGTCCCTTCCAACCCAAACCATTCTGTGACTTTACGATTCTATGATTTGCTGGTTTATTCAGACAACCCTTCCTAAAAGCAGAGGTGTGCTTGCTGCTTTACATCCCAGTTTATCTGAGTTGTTGACATGTGAGAAACTTGTTTGTTTCTCGTGGCCTAGTTAAGTGAGACACTCAAGACTTTTGGGTGGGTGGTTTCAGTTTACTTAAGGATTGATAAAGTCAATTCAGTGTCCAGGTTCTGTTGGCTTTGAGAATTCAAGTCCATTCTTACTTGGGTTGTTAGAAGGCTCAGTTACTCAGTTATTTCAACTGCCTGAGAAATTTTTCTGGTATTGGCATAGACTGACAGTTATCTGAATTATCCAAGAGTTATTTTCCAGTTGTTCAAGATTATCCTGCTTTTAAGAGAAACCTTAGTATTCATGTTCAAGCAATCTGAATAGAGAAATGTCAAAGATGGCTGGCTGAGGACATTTTTGGAGGAACCAGGGGGAAGATGTGAGGTGGGGATAAAAGATGGCTTTATTTTTGTAGGTAAAAAAGCACCAAAACATAAATATCATATTAAATGTTCCTCACTGAGTAGGGGAGATGCATCTTGGACAATTAAGGATAATTACTGAACAATTTTTAGCCTGATTTCTTCAGGAAATGAGGCTTGAATGATCCTTGTGCCTGTCAGTCCCACTTAATAGCTGCTGGATCCATTCATCAGCTGCAGATCTGACAGAGCAGTGATGCTGAGCTACAAAGTTCTCACAGCATCCTTGGTAAGAATGAGCTGAGTGGTGGAAAGCACTGGACTAATACTCCCCTGAAAAGAAGAAAAAAAAAAATCAACAAATTAAATATCCAGAGCTAAAAAAAACATTTTAAAAAGAAAGGTAAAATCAGAAATACTTTAAACTCAGCACAGTAAAGAGGCCTTTGCTCATTCAAGGGGATTTTGTAGATTCTTTGGTGTCTAGGAAGGGATGAATCCAGTATTATGCATTACTTAACCCAGTGGACAGCAGAAAAAAAATATCAGTTTGAATTCATGGCTTCTGATGCTCAAATTATCTCCCATTCATCTTAAACTCCGTGATATTTTCATAAGGATGTTACATCATACATTACCTGGGACTGACATGGAAGCAGAGTGTACTGTCTCAGCCACATTTCCATTTAATTCCATCTTCCCTCCATATATTAACACAAACCATGAAAGACAGAAAGTCAGTCCTGACAGTTTATTTATTTTACGTATATTTTCCTGTAAAAAAAAAAAAAAAAAAGGATCCTTTATCATTCTCTGGGTAATAGGAAGGGAGCCAATGCTTTTATTTAATGACAGGATCCAGCACCTTCTATTGGCAGCAGTTTTCTAACTTGAGTTCTGATACTGTCCTGGCTGTTAAATGTTGCACACACTAAATGAAAACATTAAGGAGCACAGGCTGGTGGGTAAAACCAACACCATGAAAAGATATTTAGCTGATTAATGTTTTTGGCACCTGATTTTTGAGGTCTCCATTAACTAAAATGAATTTCCTCTCCTGCAGGAATGTATGTGTTACATATTCCATCACCCCTAGAACAGATATAGTCAGGTTTCTTCAGACAGGAGTGTGAAGCATCATTTTTCACTTTTTTTGGAGAGCTCTGTGCATGCAAATTCCTTCATGGCATTTCCCAAACACTCTTGAAAGGTTCCAGGCCAGGGGAAAACAAAAGGTTTTTCAGTGGATTCATATTCTGGAATGGTCTAAACTGGAATAGCACTGCACTGAGCAAATGCAGAGTCTTATTTTTTAGGAAAAAGAATCTCCTTTCTCTCTTTTTACTCATATGTATCATTAATATCCCTCATTCTGTGCTCACACACACAGACATACCCAAACATGTGTATGTGCTTGACTTTTCCGTGAGATAATACAGAACTTCTTGAACATACAAGATGCTTCAGGTAATTCATGTATAACTCCACAGTACCTTGCAAATAACTTGAGTCTTAAGGTCTGAAGTTCTTCAGACTTCTTTCCTACTTTCTAAAGTACTACACAAAAAATAGTACATGCAACCTTCAAGATAATGTTGGATAAAGTGACCTAACATTGGATAAAGGTGTCTGGTGGCATGCCATCTTCTAAAAGGAAAAGGGGGAAACTCCTTATGCTTTTAAGAGTGATGTTAACAGTTACAGGAATGATGACCCTGATCAGCAGTTTAGTCACCAGATTGCTGCTCTCCTCAGTCCTTATACTGAGCCAAACAATGGTCTTGCATGATGACACCAGATCCATTGCTGTTGAATTGCTGAAAATACGTACATCATCTTTCCAAACTAAGTGCAAAACACTGCACTCTGTGATGATTTCTGTGTCTGTAGGGATAGATTTTATTGACAATTCACAAGTGCCTTACTTATGTAAAGCTGCATACAAGTAGTGTCTGTGAATTGGTCTGGGCGCAGTAGGGACTCTTTGAGCTAGGGTACCTCCGGGATCACCTAAAATCCCCACTTGGAGAGCTGCTCCACCAGTTAGTCAAATACTTTGCTGTAAAGAGTAAGAAATCAGTCAACCAGCTTCTCCCAAGTCATCTCAAATAAGTCCCGTGTATCACCTGCTCAAAGACAAGGTGGAGACCAGGCAGGGAATTGATGGTAAAGCACATTTGGTGTTCTCAGAGGCACATCCCTGATTTCGTGTTGCACTACATGACTTATGGCCCTATAGCTCCATGGTTTAATTTACCACAATGTTTCTGGTGTGTCCTGGCTGTCCCCACAAAGGTGCAGGCTAGAGCAGAAAGTACAGGTAAAGATGCTTGAAAAGCCATGTGCACCTAAAGTCAAAGAAACTTTGAGGGAGGTGGATGGGAGGATGCAGCATTGTGAAAACTCTGCACGAAACGTTCTGAAGCCACTCATCTGTTATCTACCGCTCTTCCAGAAGGAAATATATGGTTACATTTTTTCTTTTTTTTTTTTTTTTTAAAAGCTTTCCTTAATTCACAAAATTTACAGAAATCAGTGACAGGAAGGTAGTGATACATGTCCTCCTGCACCCAAGAGATGGAGAGAAGCTGTTAAAGAAGGCCTAAATCTCAAGAGGCTTCTCAAAAAGCTTTGTGTGAAAAACGTGTGTACTCCCTGCTGTTCTCTAAGGATTGTGAGAGCAACACAATAAAATTCACTCTGAGTGCAAGAGCTATTCTAAAGGCAGTAAATAAGCATCTTCCACAGCATACACATTTTAAAGAGCAGTTCCAAAGGAAAAACACAACTCCACTTCAGTGCTCTCTCAGCTGTTTATTTCCTTTGCCTACTGAACTGAATGATCTCACTTGAAGTGAGGAGACAGTTATGTTTCTGTTTTTCTCAGTAGCCTCTGTAGTTAGTGGACATGGAAACAGAATGGCAAATAGGAAGCAATATGCTTGTTCTAGCTTTCTTTGAGGTGCTTGTATGGATTTCATGAGTTGTGCTAATTGATAGCTCTTCTGCAGTTTAATGATGACAGCTGCATGTCTGCTCTTTCAGAGAGAGAAGATGCAGGCAGAGGGAAGCTAACCTTCATAATAGCATCCACATAACCAGTGCCTATGATACAGCAAAGGTGCCAGACACACATCCCCTGGGGCTCTCTGCTGTAAACTGGCCATCCTTCCTCAGAGTCAAAAACAACACGGCATTCCCTGAAGACAAAACTGTTAAAATAGTCAAGAGAAGAATTTTGCTGGAAGCTGAGCAGAAAATAAAACCCTGCTGCTGCCAGACTCCCAGCCGTGCAGCTGGGGTAGATACCAGAAAAATTCAGCAGAATGTGGGTAAGGCATTTAAATCTCAATAGTCTTTGGTTAAAAACTGTCATTAAGCTCTTCGTTTTAGGACAGGAAAAGTCCTAAAGCTTTTTTTCCTTGGAATCATATATCTGTGTTGTCCTGCTATGATGGAAGGCTAAATGCAGAGGTAAAAGCAAAAGAGATATTTTTCTGAACAAGGCTATGTTGGATGGAGCTTGGAGAAACCTGGATTTGTGGAAGGTGTTCTTGTTTTGTGGAAGGGCGGATGAAACAGGGTGGTCTTTAGGGTCCCTTCCAATCCAAACTATTCTACGACTAAGAAAACCAAAATGAAATTAAATTTTCCCACAAAACTGCAGACAGCTGAGGGAATTTAGCTCATTGCCATGTTCTAGCAAAGCTTATTCAATCACTGTACACATTTCATTTGTACCAATATCTTATATACAAATAACACTCATGCTGATAGTTTAGACGGAAAAGAAAGGAGTTTTTTTAAATTTTGAAAAGAAGAATTTTCTTGAAGCATAAAGTAGTTTTTGGAAACAATTTGTGGGAGATATCTTTGCATCCTGAATACACTGGCCATTTTACCTAGTATTTTCAGCTGAGAAATTGCCAAGTGAAACACCAGAATGGTCACACATAGCTGACTCCAAGAAAAGTACACTGTTTTTCTGTTACAGTGTGAGGCTCTGAGTCCTTAGGGTTCATATTTCAACAGACGATTTGGTAATGAAAGTGAAATAACAGGGGAAGGTGACTCAGGATGGAGCTGGTTACAGGCAGAGATGCAGTAACTTTGTTTTCTTACATTTTGTCTACTACCTAGCTGTGAGACTTATGTTAAGGGGTGTGACACACTTTTAAACACAGGCCAGCCAGAAAACCTCCATGGAAAACAGTAGCATAGGCAAATAAAATTCTGCCATGGTAAGAATAAAACAAATTGTTTCATGCAGGTTCCTCTTCTCCAAATAGTGACATTTCTGCAGCGGAAAAAAAAATGTGGAATGCATTAAATATTTCCCTTGCAGGAGGAGTGACTTTGAGATGATCCCTCCTTGTTGGGCTGGTGTTGCTGGGACACAGGAGAAAGTATTTAATATCTCCTTGCCTGGCTGACTGATTGCACAAAAAACGATTTGTTTCATATGGAATGAAGGAGTCTGGCTCGTGGGAGGCAGAGGAGAGCCGGTGTGGTACATTCCTCCAGTTCTGAGCTGCCACTCTGCCTGTTGGTAATGTAGAAAGTTGAAAAGCCTGTGACTTCTTCCTGAATCTTGTCCCCAAGCTCTCTCACTGACACCACATTTGGCCAAGAAAGCTGTGGGAAAGAATCACAGAACCATTTAGATCATCCAGTTCAACCATTAACCCAGCACCACAATGCTCACCACTAAACCATGTCCCCAAGTGCCACCTCCATCTGCTTCCAGGAACGGTGAATCCACCAGTGCCCTGGACAGCCTTTTCCAGGGCTTGACAAGAAATTTCTCCTAGTACCCTTGAACATTCCCTGCCATAATTTGAGGCCCTTTCCACTGGTCCTGTCACTTCTCACCTGGCAGAATAGACCCACCCCTACCTGGCTATAGCTTCCTGTCAGAGAGAGCAAGAAGATCTCCCCTCCTAGACCCTTCACCAGCAGCTCAACATCTTTCGTGCAGTGACAGCCCAAACATCTCTGTGTGTATTTTGTTTCTTTTCTTTGCCATCAGCTGGTTTCAACGTATGGAGTCTCCCAGGACCAGGTTCCTAACCTCAGTCAGTGTGATTCATCTTGCTTGACTTCCTTTATTTCAACTTTATCTGCAGCTACAGACCTTGCTGTGGTGGATTTGGACAAGACCAAGGTCATGAAAGTCCAGTAGCTCAGAGTAGCACATGTGCATGAGTCCTGAAGGATTGCTAGTCTGCTCTGAAAACTCTCCCCAAAGTCTTCTGCCCTCTGGAACTCATCTTGCAATTTGTCGTGGCTTGGCACTCTTGGTTCCTTGTTAGAATGGACTAGAGAGGAGACAGACTGGGCTTTACAGGCTGGCCTGCTTACAAGAACTGAGAACTGAACTCCTGCTGATGACAATGTGACCCCTGGAGTTCCTATGATTCACTGGAAAGCATCAAAGGGATCATGAAGGATTTGAGTCTTCTTTTCACACCGAAAAGTTCTAAAGCCATGATGTTTGGGAAGGGCTCTAAGGCAAGCCTAAGCTCAGGAAGAATGATTCCCTCTCTTTCTGCTCCAGGATACATTTGGACATTTCTCCATGTCTCATTTTCCCAATGTGTAAATGTGGTGACTGCCTTGGCAGACTTTCACTCCCAAGCTCTGCAACAGCAGCATGCAGCACTTTTCAAAAATGGCTTAAAAACACTTTCCTTCTCATCAGTCAGGAGGGGAGATAGCAAGGGTTCTTGTTCATATCTTTTTTTCACAGAGCTAACAGCATCAGATTGCTGGAATAAGTCTACTTTTTGTATCACATGCTGGAAGAGTGACCATCAGGGGTCATAAGGATGATGGTGGTCAATGAAAGCTTCTCCAGGAAGCATGGAACTATGAGACACAGCTCTGCTGAAATTTATTCTTCCTTCTCTGTCCCTCCATCCCAGTAATTATTACCTAGATCTTCACTGATGTGCAATAAACGATGAGTATTTTGTGTATAAAACCAGTGACACAAAAGTTCTGATTCTTCTGTTCACTGTAGCAGAAGAATCAGAAGAGGTTTACAGCTTGAATTTAAGTTTGCTATATGTCTGCAATCAGTTAACTTACCTGATGTAAGTTAAATTTGTGTGCAGTCTTGAAGGGAAGAAGGGGATAAAGACAGGTTGATTTTCAGAGATGACAGGTCCTCTTTGGCTGACAAATTTCAAGGTAGGTGACACTGAAAGTCTGTCATAGTCAAAACGAAGTCAGTTGAAAGTCAAATTTGCAAACTTTTAGGTTCCCCCATTTTAGACCTGTGGTCATCTTCAAAGGACATTGGCCTTTTCTTTATTCTCATCTTCTAAACATTCTGCTGTTTGACTTCATTTCCTTTCTGTCTCTATTTTTAATTTCTCTATCTAGGAATACCAGACCATTCTGCTAACAAACCTTTTAAGATTTGTCTTCATACCCTAAAATGGACAGAGGTTTGCAAGTGCAATCCTGCTGGAAGAATTCTTTCTCAGAGAAACCCCGTCTTTCAACAGTGTCTGAATGCACATGTGTAATTATAGGATCAGATATGCATGACAACCGCATTATTTTTCTTCTCAGAAGACAGTTCGTCACTGGAGATGTGGTATAGCTCACCATGTCTGCATCCCTAATAGAAATGTCACTCACTGTAACTCTTTTGTGGAAATGACAAACTATTGGCCACACTTCTGCTAAGTCGGTAGATACTCAAATCTGACAGAAAATCATAAGTCAAATTTTAGCCTTTTTTCGTAGTTCCTTCTTTGCATAGTGCAAATGCTCAAAACTTGAACATTACAAAGAAGTTATGATGATAATACCTTTCCTTGATACTGTATTTGTTTAAATTAGAGCCATTCCTACTTAAGGTTTTACTTCATCACCAATTTCCTCATGTGGTAATGAGAAAATTGCCATCATTATGGAACAGAAAGATGTTATCTTAAAAAACAGATCTTGGGGAGGAAGGGTTATGGACTTTAAATGAACAGTATGTTCTGTTCCTCTGTGCCTCTTTCCCTAAAGAATAATTCCTGCTGTGGAAGAGACTCACTCTGGGTTTATACATGATCAAGTAATCTCACCACAGCTCTATCTTACATTTCCTTGTTTTCTATCCTGTCTACTTCCCTTGTCACTATTGTGAGCTTTTCTGGATGATAATCCTTTTACCACGTTTTGATACTGTTGTGCCTATTTACATATCTGTAAAATTAAATCATAGCAAATTGTCAAGTGCAAGACAACTTTAGTGCAGTGTAAACTCCTGGGAGGGTCAGTCATAGACAACAACTCACAGTATCAGGAACCTTAAAAATAGCAATTAAATCCGCTGAACCCTCATTTTGTATTTAATCTCACATTCCCACCTAGCTACTGATGAGTTTTATACTGGCCGGCTCTAGGGTCTCATATTTTTGTAGGATTTGAAATGTATTACAGAAGATTCTTGTTTCCAACATCTGTGTTTTCCCCTCATTGAGGGATTTCTGCTCTCTCCCTCTTCTTCAGGACTGTTATTTCTATTACATAATTACAGTCCAGGAGTGGCTTAAGGATCATGCTATTTGGTGACTATTTACAGTCACCAACTCAGCTTTCCTCTCCAAAGAGCATCCCTTTCACCTGTAACATCTCCCTCATTTGTGTCTCTTCTCCATTCCTATTCTTCATGGCTCCAGCCTCACATCGTCTCTCTGGGACAATTATCTTAACCCCCTCAGTGGGGAAGTACTGCTCAAGGCTGAGGAGGCTCACTTTTATTCCCAAGCTTTCCTCCTGGTGTTTTATTTATTGTTTTTATGTGTTCTCCCTGACTGCTTAAGTAAACTTGTACCCTAATGCTTGCTCCTTATGTACATTGTGGTGTGAAAAAGCAAAGGAAATAATATCCTGTAAAAATTAATGTCATTGTAATTCTTTTTTGTTTGTGTTTTGCATTTCTGCAGTTCTGTTTGCATTTATGTGAAGCTTTTGACTCTATATCTCTATCTTTGGGAGTGTTAGTTGAAGGTTTATAGATTTAGAAGAAAAGAAAAAAGGAAAAAAGGAAAGAGAAGTTATCTCACATTCAGGTATTGAGAAGATAAACAAGGAAAATATAGAAAGAGTTTTGTTTCAACTTTCCCATCTTTTGTGGAACTTTGAAGTGTATCTTTTGTTTATCTCCAGAAATAGTTATTAGATCATCAAGTGCTCCCAGTCTAGCTGATTACTGTGTAGTCTTACAAACTGGGAAATTGAAATAGGAATTCAGAGAAGGTCTTGGCATAATGATACTTCTGAGTCCTCAAAAATAATTTAAGCGTAGTTGGAATGGTTTAAGTGATCACTAAGTGTGGCACTGTACTCACGTCTCTCATGCATATTCCTCATCCTGTTGTGAAAGGTTTTTGCTATACACAAGGGACTCAAAGAAAGACATGTCCCTCAATATTAAATTATTATCCTCTCAAGAGCCATGAAAAGCTTCCCTAACTGCAGCTAACCCAGATCTGGAATCCTCCATCTCCTGTTTGCCTGTAACTTGTGCTAATCTCAAAGCATCTGAGGAAGTGTACTGAACTTTTCCGGGTCAGTCAGTCATTTTGGTTTTTATTTTGTTTTGGAAAGGGCTGGTAGGAGGTTAAGACCTTTTTCTCGTGCTAGGAAAGCAAGGTGCATGAGCTCTTATCTCCTATCAGACATATAAGCCCTCACAAAATATTCCTGAGTACACAAACTTCGTAAAATTTTAACCTCTCTGAAATTAGTTTCCTCCTTTCTTACAGTAAAGAGGGGGTTTAGCATTGCCCAGGTAGAACTTCAACTGCAATCAGGTGGATCAAGAAATGGGAAATAAGGGCTAGATTCCCAGCTGGTCTGAGTCAATCCAGGATTGAATTGACTCATGGAGTGCAGCGGGGCTGTGCTCTGGTCTGTCTGTAGTGGGGTACCAGGGCATTGTGAAAAACAGCTATCAGTGAACTTCCTGGGCACAGAACATTCTCCCAAAGGAAGAACAACCTCTGGCCTATTGGCCTCCAGTCCATTATCTGATTGTTCAAGTGGAGCAAGATGTTAACATGAGCGTTGCACAATTTGATAGGATAAGTAATTGAAAGCCACAGTTGATGCCATGGGTTTTGTACTCAATTGCAAAACTTTATTTTGTATCTGTAACAAATGAAAAAAAGAGGTCATATCTGCCATCTTCTTTCAATGGGCTGACCAGGAAACAGCCACCTCCTGCAGGCATTTGTCTCCATATATAAACACAAAAGAGGGTTTGTGAGCCTTTCCCAAAGTATCTCGAGTGGGCTGTGAGGTAAGATGCACCCGTCTAATAATTCCATCTTTATTTCAGAGACTTTGAAAAATGAAAAAAACCCAAAACTTATTCTTCTCTTTTATGTAGTAAACATGGAAATAACTATTAAGGGCTACTCTTTATTTATAACATTTAAAATCAATTCTAAATGTCTTCTTCATGACCAACAACCTTGAGAGAAACTGATCCAAATCTAGAAAAATTAACTTTTACTTTATTAGACTAATTTTTTGTTATCTTTATGTTCCTTATTGATTCAGGAACATTTTGGATTGTCACATAGTTTCATAATGGAAAAAAATTACTCTATAACCTCTCAATAAGGTTTATGTCTAAGAAACTTAAAAAATCTCAGAGAAAAAAACAAAATTTCAGTTATGAATACAGATTATGCAGTTCCAAGTGTAAGATTTTGAGGGGAGGGGAGTTTGGCTTTTTTTTTTTTCCTCCTT
>VWYO01014573.1:0-37633 GCA_013400275.1 Rhadina sibilatrix | reverse complement strand
TTTTTCTTTTTTCCTTTTTTTTTTTATCAAAGAGAATGAGTGTGTCAGACAGTCTTACATATGAATTTGTATCTTGGTGTTCTGGTATGCCAAAGGTGTAATTGTCAGTGCATGCTTTGAGAGTTGATTTCAAAGGTCTTAAAGAGTCGATTTTAATAATTCATATTGATTCAGGAGGGGATGAGGATGCTTGACATGTTAAATTATTAACATTTACTTTATGAACATGTTAATTACTGTATTTTTTAATGCTGTTAGCTTTTATAAACTAAGAGTATTCTTAAAGGGACATGAGTAGGTTTGCAACACGTTGGAAACCAGTGTTATATAAGCCAGGATTAGAGGTGTTTCTCTTTTTCTTTTCATTCCTCACTCTCCCATTTTATATTTCAGTAAGAATTTATTCATTTGTCTCTTGCACCCGAACACAGAGGTAACATCAGATAAAGAAAGAGGGAAAGAAAGATAGAGGGAAGGAGGGAAAGAGAGAAAGAGGGAAGGAAGGAAAGAAAAAGAGGGGGAAAAGGGGGAAAAGAGGGAGAGAGGGAAGGCAGGCAGAAAGGCAGGCAGGCAGAAAGGCAGGCAGGAAGGAAGAAAGGCAGGCAGGAAGGAAGGAGAGAGAGAAGAGAAGAGAAGAGAAGAGAAGAGAAGAGAAGAGAAGAGAAGAGAAGAGAAGAGAAGAGAAGAGAAGAGAAGAGAAGAGAAGAGAAGAGAAGAGAAGAGAAGAGAAGAGAAGAGGATTCCCCTACCTCCCCTCTCTGCTGTTACGGACACAGTGATGATGCTTTTGGGTCTTTTTCTTGTTCAGTTAAAAGTGTCTCAATTAACAATGATGGCCAATGAGCAACACAAGTACAATTTACAGACATGCTTCCCATCCTTTCCTTTGGAGAAAAAATAGCTTTACTCAGAGGTTTCTGTGCAGTAAAGCAAAAGGGAATTTACCTATGAGCAATGCAGCTTTGATATAGCATCATGTCACAGGCCAGAGAACCAACCTTTTCCTGTATCTCTGGGACATTTCAGCCCCACCCAGATATTTTATTGGCACACACCATCTTGAGAAACCCTTTTGGGACCAGCAGAGATTGAAAATTTGCAGGGTGTATTGAGTAAAAAGAGTCTGTGGCAAAGATAAGGCAATCAGTAAATCAAAGTCTACTGATAGTGGTCAAGGACAGAAATGATGTATCAGGATCTGTATGTCAGTTACAGGAGATAGAGATAAGGGACAACATCAGATGGATATCAAAAAAACATCTCAAATCAGGCCAGGGCACTCACCTCCACCCTCACAATGCCTGGCTCTTAAAGCTGCATTCCCAGAACTGTCCTTAGGGGAAATAAGCTCCAGAGGAAGACAAGAAGCTTTTGATAAGGCACTGATCTGAATTTGGGACTGGCAATCAAGATAGGCTAGGCTCAGCTCGGCTAGGCTAGGCTAGGACTTGGTAGGACAGGACAGGACAGGACAGGACAGGATAGGATAGGATAGAATAGGATAGGATAGGATTGGACAGGACAGGACAGGACAAGACAGGATAGGATAGGATGGAACACAATATTTTTGTTGCAAGGGATCTCCAGCAACCATCTAATCTGACTGCCGTACCCTCTTAGGGGTACTGAAAATTAAAACAAATCATTAGGGGCAAAGAGAATTATTAAGGGCAACACAATTAAATTACATCAAGATACATGATTTTGGCCACTGGTAACTCACTGGGACTACTGAATTGTCCCCATGGACAAGGCAGGGGAGGATCTGTACTTAGAGGCTGGATAGGAAAGGGTGTACTCTGAAGGCAGAAATGAATCTGAGCTTTTTTTGTGCTTACTCCTCTTCAACCTATGTCAGCTGCTGAAGACCATTATTGCAGGTACATGTCTGCATACTTTTTAGAGAAGACTTAACACAGAAAGGGCAATCACATTTCTCGTTTGTCTGGAGGTCTCCTTCCGAGTGCTCCTGCACAGTGGCTGAGCAAGGTCTCTTAAATTGTGGTGGAAGCACTTAATTGTGTCATTAATTAAAACTGGGGGAGTTGGGCAGCAAGGGGGCGGAAGACAGGAGCAGCTTGGGAGTTTCAAATGAAAGTGTTATAAATACAGGCAGGAGACAGATCCTCCCTTTCAAGAGGCCTTTATTAGGACAGCTTTGGATGGGGAACCTGTGAGGTTGCACATACGGCCACTGCTCCCCGGAGTGACGAAAACAAGGAGCTAAAACAGCTTTGCCAGGTGACTGGCAGACCTGGAGCTTCCATCCTCACGAGAGTCAGAGGAAAACACTTGCTTCCTCCTGGTCTAGGGAGGTCATGCTGGTCAAGCACTGTTTAGGTCATGGTGATGAGGCAAGAGACTGTGGTTGGTGGTCCGGCGCTCCTCCCTGCTCTGCTGGCTTGTGGGTACACCAGTCTCTGGTGTTAGGTGGGCTCACAGTTCTAGGGGTCTTTTTCACTGGGTACCTCCTAATTTGCATGCTGTTCTGTGTGCATGGTCTCTTGGGAGCAGTGGAAGGGACACCCCAGGGGAAATGGATGCAAAATGGTGAACGGGGTACAGGTGCAACATAAGGGATAAACAACCAAAGGGATTAACAATTGACAGGAACAGAACAACATTAACAGCATTAAACAAGGAATAACAGTGCTTAGTGTTGGTAAAGCCTTTTTAGATGGATTTTAATTCCCACAGAAGGCTGATTTTTCAGTTGGACATTACACACAATCTTGGGGCTACATCTTCTAATGGCACAGCTGCACTCGAGTCTGGAGCTTTCATCCCTGTCTTTTGCAGTTTGAAAGCCTGAGGCTCTGAGATATTTTTCTGCATATTCTGTCTCCTGGCCAGTCTTGCTCTATCATGCCATTTTTAGTTTGCAGGAGGGCTGAAAGGAGGAGGTGCTGAAAATCCCAGGAAAGCAGAATTTCTAATTTTTTCAATCTAACCAAGAGAGGGAAAATTTGCCAAAAATATGTTGTAGTACGATGTCAAAAATCTACTGAGTAACTGAGCAATTTCTAAAATCCTGCAAAGCAGTTCAAATGATATGCAGCTTTTTGGTGCTTAAAAAATCAGCAAAAAACCAGGTTTGGTTCTCCCTTGCTCTCTGCAAACACAACTATAATGGCTGGTCTATGAATATTTTACCTTTTTTTTTTTTAACTTTCAACCACTCTTAGTACTTAAAGTATTTTTGTCTGAGATTTATTTAGAGTTCCGGTTCATCATGAAATCAGATATTGTGTTATCACCTGAGTCCAGGTCAATATGACAAGCACCAGGTCCCTTGAATGCTGCCTACATGTAAGATCCTTTTCATGGGGAATATTTATCCCGCTTCTTGGACTCAGGGAGCTCCAAAACTTTTACAAAGTGATATTGTCTGGTTCAATAACAAAATCTTAATAACCAAGTTTCCTTCTTGCAGGTTATGTCCTAGCAAGTACATCCTCAACTGAGGGCTAGTTAAGTCAGACATTGTGCATTCCAGCTCGGTACATCTGTACAAACCAAGACATGCTCTGTGTTGAAACCTTGCCTAAGGAGGTGTCAGGCTGGTCAGGGCACTTTGGTATGAGCAGATTAATACCTTTTCTGGTGGGTTTTTATTTCTCTAAGATTTGCTTGTTTGTTTGTTTGGGTTTTTTAACCCAATACCTTTATTCTTGTTATTATTTTATGAATGTTCTTTAGGACATTTCTCACACATCTCGAGAGGCTTATGAGTCAGTATTTTTAAACTTAAAACTAGGTTCCTGAAAAGATATCCATGAATATAAATTCTGTCACAGTTTGGAAAAGTGTTAAATATCCTGTGAGTGTCATCAAATCGGAGTTTTGAAATTTAATTAGCTCATAATATATAGCTACTTTCCATAACTAGATTCTCTGAAAATATATAGAGGAAGAATGAAAATTCAGGAATCAGTAACAAAAAATGAAATTTTAAGTTGCCTAAATCTTCTACATCATCATTGCTGGTTCTGTTTTTGATGTATGTGTATTTCTTCCTTTTCATTAAAACTAAATCCTACATGAGGGCTCTGACAAGCAATAAATATGAATTTTTATCCCTTTTCCCAATTTTTTTTCATTATAGGAGTGCCTTCTTTCTATACATATTTTTCACATTTTTGAATATGAAAATAAATACTATGCCTAAAAGTTTCCAAAATGGGCACTACAAATTCACAACACATACACCAGTGATGAAGTTTAAAGGAGGAGCTTTGACCTCAGGTGTGCTTATTTGCTTTTCAAATATAAGCAATTACTTTGACTTTTGCTTTTGGTTTTGAAAAATTCTGGTTTGTTCTACAGCCCTATTCAAGAAATATCTGTGCCCCAAACAACAGCTAATAAACATGTGCTTACTCCAGACATGGTTTTAAATCACTGCCAAATGAACAGAACACATTATTGAAGCCTGTATGAAACATTGCTCCTGGGAAATATTCTGACCATGAGCAGATTCAAATACACACTAAACTCATACACACCTTGTTTCAGACCATGCATTGTATGTAAAATCATAAGTCCCTTTTCCTAAGCTCTTGAACATATGGGATGCAGAGCAAATTTTTTTTAATTTACATATGAAATAATGTGAAATGAGTAAACTTAAATTTACCACAGCCTTTAAATGAGAGGAAAAACTAATCTTAATCAATCTGCTCTTTCATTCAGGTCCAAGAAACTCCTTCTGGAGCATTTTCCCTGGTTTGGATTTCTTATCATTTTCACCAACTAGAGACTGAATCTCTGCACCATTGAAGTGAGATCCTCCGACTGGCCGGTAAGTATGAAAGAAAATACATTTTCATAATATTACAAAATAATGGAATATTATTAAATATATGAAAAATAATGATAACTAAAGAAAATGTACTGATTAGATAAATGTGCAGAGCCCCAGTGACCATCAGGAGCTGCTGTAGATGATCTGGGTTTTTGCAGAGTCACAGTGATGGGTTTGAATCTAAGTCTGGGTTGGGTTGAATATATTCTGGCGTCTTTAAATGCTGTCCTAAGTATCAAGTAACATCTGTCCCACAAAAAGCAGGTGGGAAATTCTTACCTAAGAGGTTATTTTGCTCTCATTTACAACTTCCATTCCTCTTGTTTTGTTTAATTTGTCAATTTTTTTCTAATGGCAGCTGGCCATTGATCTGGCTCATCTCAGTAGATGTTTTTCTTTCTTTTCAGTCTTTTTCTAGAAGAGGATAAATCTGCTAAGTCCTGTAAGGTATAGGGAAGTCATGGGTGTCCTTAAAATAAAGAAGCAATAGTTACCTCAAGAAAACTCAGTCTCACAGAAAACACAAAGAAAGATTTAATAGAAAATTATGAAACTTTCCTTTGAGTGCAATGTAAAAAGTATCTAGTATAGATGTAGAAAGGTCCCCTTTCTACAAGAAGAGACATCTGAAAGGTCGGTATAATTTTCCAAAAAGTGGATTTGTTCCAGTCCATCTAGAAAAAGTACAGAGATAGCAACTGATTAGTAGACAACCATTTAGCTCTTAAACCCCACAAAACATTTACAGAAAAGAAAAGAAAACTTCAAATGCAAATATTTTCAGATATGTATCTTGTTTGCCTGTAAGTTTTTCAAAATCATTTATGAGATTTATTACTTAGCAGTAGCAAGAACTTTCCAGTTTCTTTTCTTTTTTCTTTTCTTTTCTTTTCTTTTCTTTTCTTTTCTTTTCTTTTCTTTTCTTTTCTTTTCTTTTCTTTTCTTTTCTTTTCTTTTCTTTTCTTTTCTTTTCCTTTCCTTTCCTTTCCTTTCCTTTCCTTTCCTTTCCTTTCCTTTTCTTTTCTTTTCTTTTCTTTTCTTTTCTTTTCTTTTCTTTTCTTTTCTTNTTTTTCTTTTTTCTTTTTTCTTTTTTCTTTTTTCTTTTTTCTTTTTTCTTTTTTCTTTTTTCTTTTTTCTTTTTTCTTTTTTCTTTTTTCTTTTTTCTTTTTTCTTTTTTCTTTTTTCTTTTTTCTTTTTTCTTTTTTCTTTTTTCTTTTTCTTTTCTCTTTCTCTTTCTCTTTTTCTTTTTCTGGAGAGGAGGTGGGGGTTGTGAGTCCTTTTGTTTCATAATGTAATTTTGAACTATGTTCTTTTCTCAGATCGTTGCCTTTACAGCTAACCCTTTGCTGGTTACAGATGTAAAGTACATTTACTTGTGCAAGTAGGCTCTGGGTTCAGGAAGGGGTCAGCAGACCTTATCTGTGCTGATAAATGTGGGGTTTTCCCTATGAATGGGATTATGGGAACAAAACCCCAGGTACGGACCTGTACAGCGCAGCTTTGGCAGCCTCTGCTCTGGGTAACTCTGCAAAGATGGGATCTGCTGGGGCTTCTCTTTGTGTGTGTTTGCACAACTGAAACACCATGGATCATACTTGCAAAGCCTTTTATTTTTCTCCCCCTCCCGGAAAGCCATATCTCTCTTTATCTTCTGCATCAATCTCTCTCTACACTGAGACAGTAAAGTTAGGACACAGGACGGCTTTGTCTGCAGGAGCATATTCAGACTAGTCTTCCAGACTAATTTTCTGCTTGGGTTACTTTCCTAATTATAATTTGTGTTCTCATCATGTCGTGGAAGAGTACATTTTAAATGAGCTTGCAATACACAGTGTAGAATACCAGCTTTATAGCACTGTCCATAACCTAGAATACCAGTTTTAAATTTGTCATAATGCAAATGCCATAATAATTGCAAGTTTTCAACTCTGTGATCTATTTTTTTCCCCAGCATCTTGTAAACTGAAGGTTCAAGTTTCATTTTCCCACTCCATATGTAAGAGCATTGGAGCAGGATGTTGATCTAACTCCTTACATTTAGAGCTGTGTGTTATGGATCGTGTTCCAAAACACCATTAAATATGTGGAAAGGGAAAAAAATCCATTAATTATTCCTTCTTTAGCCCTCTTATGCTTGCTAATAGGTTTTAAATTAACTGTTTGTGGTATTTTACTGATAACCACAAAAAAGTTTTTCATTCTCTGAGTTAATACTAGAACCATTTTCTGGGAATGGAGAACTAATTTTTTATTGAATGATAGAAATAAGATGCTCGATTCTGTTGAGACTAGAAGAAGGGAAAGGCAACTCTGACTTAGCCACCTCCTCCTTGGGAACTGTCTCACACAAAAATTATCAGGGGAGTCTTATTCTATTGAGTCCATTGAGAGGCACTTTGAAAGAGCAGAACCACGCACAAAAGCATGTGCACAGGGAAAAAAAATATATATATATATATTGTTTAAAAATTAATTTGGGTATGTTTATTTGGACACCTTACTTAGCCTGATTTACCTTATCATAGTTTCTACCTACAGATACTACATTAAGCCAGGATTTTATAATTAAATTGTCCACGATGCCTTTGAGAGTGGTCACAGGAAAGCCAGATTGTTTCCTACCCTAAGGAATCATATTCTGCTGTTGTCATACAGCAGAATAAATGAGAGTACCATGTGACAGAGAGAAGGAGCTCAGTTTCCATTTATTCCTGGTCCCACTTTGCAATCTGTTGAGATGGGATTGCATGTTTGGATCTGGTCAGTCCCTGAATGCTGATTTAGATCTCACCCTTTGTAGCCTTGTAAGAAAACATCTCGATGCTGCCCTGGTGGGTAATAGTTATAGATCATTAGCTGCACAACTAATTCACTGTGAAATTATATGATGGCACAAACACTCGTTGTCCCAGTGCAGATATAATCATTTGAGGGTTTTTGCACAAACATTTTCCATTGAGATATGGATGTTTTGGATTGTGTTATGAAAAACCTGAATGTTTTGAACCTTTATGCACCCCAAGAACAGCTATCTTCCCCACATTTGTGAGAGGGATGCTCCCTACATTGCAGAGAACTCAGGAGAATGATGGTGCAACATCTTCCCAGCCTGCCCACTTTGGGTGTGGCAGGAGGAACAACCAGTGTTGGGGTTCCACTGCTCTCCAAGGGAAAACAGAAAGAGATTTGTCCCTTCATCTCTCGGTAGTCACGGGATCCTTCCCCTCATCCAGGCTGCCAAAAACCACCCAGCTGATGCTAGAAATAAACTTACCCGAGGAAGAGCAGGGCAGGACAGGGGGATGCAATGGTCCCCAGGAAAGTGCAGCTCAGCACTTCAATCATCTTCCCAGACTTGAGCAGCTGAGCTCTGGAAATCACTTTGACGTAAATCTCTCAGCCACTTTTTTGTCTGAAATAAATGGTGCATAAAGGAAATGCAAAATTGTTTGGTGGACAGGATTATCTATGTGTTTACTGCTCTCAGCACTTTTCTTTTGTCTTTTGAATGTGTAGCTCCCGTTGGTGTGAATAGCTGAGCATGAAGCGAAACTGCTGAACACAAGCAGGGTGTGGGAGAGCTCTCCCTTTAAACCTGTGACAGCTCTGCACTCGTGATTGCAGGAAAGGTCAAGTTAGAAGAACTGCTAGTAGTACAAAGTAATTATTTTTCATTTCCAAGGCTGTCTGTTCAGTGTTAATCCAAATGTAAACTTTCTATAATTCTGCATCATTTTATACCCACCCCCCTCCCCAGATTTTGTTTCTTTATTACTTATTTATTACTTTTTTCATTTATTTATTTATTACTTTCATTTCCAGTTACTATTTTATTTGTGCACCCTCATACATATATACGCACAGCTGTGGCAGCTCATGGTGGGTTTTTTCATGGCATTCCATCCCTTCAGTTTTATTTGAGTATGTATTATTCTGTTGCCATAACATGCTGATGATATACAATATTTGTATAAAGATTCAAATCAATGTTTATCACATCAGAGCATTATCATTCAAAAGGGAAGCACAAATCAATAATTCATTAAGCAAGAGAGAAATGAATGATTTGAATTTGTTGTTCTCCCCTCCAATACTTTCAAATGGAATTGCATTGTTTAAATGAAGTTTGATCCCTTTAGGATTAAATGAGCCTGATTTAATGCACCAGATAGTAGTCAGCATAGTATTCATCATGGGACAAATAGTAGAAATGCACAATTATCATTTATATTATTCAGTTTGCTGAAACTTCTTATTTATTAAATATATTTCATTCTATAAAAAATATTAGGGGGTGAGGGGGTTGCTGGTGTTATATGGGGTTTCAAGTTGAATGAAAGAGCTTTTTTAAATATAGATAAAATTATTCATTTCAAGTTGGAACCCTTCATGTTCAAAAAGCTTGTCTCATGAAAAATGAATAGACCTACTTTGAAATAGAAAAATTTACTCTTTAAAAAAGAGGTATATTCAATCTAGTTAATGTTAAGAGGAGTAACACTTCAGGAAAAATTAGAAAAGTTTTCCTTGGAGTTTTAATTTTTGACTGAAACAACTAGAGGAATGGACATAAAAATGTGACTGCTAAACAGCTCACTATTTTTTTCTTTTTCGTTGGTAATCAGTTCTTAATTTCTTTCTTGCACTTGGAAGAATAAGCTCCACCACTCTCTCTGGTATCACGTGTATGTTGAAACTGCAGGAAGGTCCCAATTTGTGTTCTCTGAACCTGTCCAAATCCACAAGAAATCCATGTGATCTCCTGCATTGGAAGATGGGCTAAACAAATGAGCCCCTGGATTTCAGATGCACCCTTAGCCCTCCTAATTTCCTAATTCACCAGCAATAAAGTGGTCATTGCTGATGACACAGGGAATTCCTTGTGGTTTTAAAACACAATGACAGAGTATCCACCAGGAACCACAGAGCATTAGCAGTTGCTTTCACTGTGGATGAGTGTCCTCTATTGATTGATTTTCGTTGCCTGAGCTCAATAATGCTTTTATTTATGATGACATAGTTTATGATTGCTTATTTATCTGCTGTGTGTTAAGATGAGCTTAGAATCAAATTACCATATTTACCAAAATGGCAAATTGGATTCTGGATTCTTGTAGATGTTTTATTCCCAGACATATATAATAAAATTCAATAGAAAAGGAAAAAAAATACCCACACTGACCTAGAAATTTTCCAATGCTCCTCTTTGATGTCCCCATCACTGAGATGATGGTTTCCTCTCTGCTCAGCTTCTGAACCATTCTGATGGCCCTGTGAGGAACTTTATTTTCAAAAATTTACCTTCCCTATAAAATTCTACCTTCAAATGTGAATTTACAATAGGGGCTGAAATTAGCACAGCTCACTGTGAGTTATTTCCTTGACACATCAGATGTAATCTAGACTGGGTCCATGAAGTAGTTTAACAAACACAGAGACAAAAAGCAACAACAAAGATTGTTAAAGCTGTGAAGCTCTGGACCAACAGGTCACTGAGTGAAGTCATCTAGATTGTAGTGGAGAGGGATAATTTTAAGCTTCTGCTCTTGTCATAGCTGTCCTACTCTTCCTCATGGGAGACAAATCTCAACCAACCAAAACAAATACAAAAACAAACAAAAAAACCACTAAAAGCACAAGACAAACAAACAAAAAACCCATTAAAAAACCCCAAAATAAATAAACAAAAAAGAGAACAAAAAATAACCCCAAAACAAACAAAAACAATCAATCAAACAAGCAAAAAACCCACATTCTTATCTATGTTTTCCTTTAAATAGAAGTGGATATATTTTGTGGCAATATCTCTTCAGAGATATTGTGTATTTAGGATAATCATGGGTAATCCATGTTATCAATGCAACACAAGACAGTATCACTTCTTGCACTTGCAGACTCTTTACAGGACTAAAGATAACACCAAAGTTAACTCCTCTATAAATTAAGCTGCTAGTAATAACTAAGACTGGAGGGAAAAAAAACCCCCAAACTTTAAATTTTCTGATTAGTATCTTCAATCAATCACATGGTGCAGTTGTGTTTTAGTTTGTTTGCTCAATAGAGATTCCTCTGTTATGTTGATTGACACAGTGCCATTGTATTTTTTCTTGACTTTTAAGGTAGTTTTTACAACATTCAAGGTGCATAAGTTAATGGAAAAGTAGTGTAGTAACATTTCAAGACAGAAGGAGGCCATAAAGACTTAGAGAAAGTATAATGTACAATAGCAGGAAATTACAAATTAATCACTCCCATATCTAGTTAGTCCCTCTGTATGTGTTTTCTGAATGTGTCCGTAAAACATGAAGTGTTTGCATGCCATAAAAAGTTAATGGATGATAGAGTTAGCAAATATTTTAGTATTCTTAATAAGATTATTTTAAATATGATTAGGCTGAAATTCAGATGCAAGTACATATCCAGGATTTCTGAGCTATAAAGACATTACTTGACGAACTGTGTTTGGTCTAAATGAAGCAAAGACAATGAGAAAAAGATATGGACTTTTAAGTACATGTAAGGAACATAAATATGATATTGACAAGATTAAAACCCCTTCCCTGAAACCTCTCTGTACATGAGCTTTTTCAGACTTGTCATTTGGGTTCAATAGGGCCTGTGTGGCCTGTCTTTATGAAAAAGTAGTTATGTGGAAAACTTCAAAGCCACATACATGCCAAGATTGTTTTTTTTTTCCTTTTGCTCTCTGTGTATCTGTATGTATGCACTGATTGCTACTTGTTACTGTGCCTTTTTGCTGAATGAATTCCATTAAAACCAAATATTTTAGGAGTCTCCAATCCTGCTTTGGAGAGGATGTAGTTATATTTCACATGTTGATGCTCTTCTAAGTGAAGAGTCCCCATGGAAGGACTTCCTGAAATTTATTACCAATAATTTCACAGTGCTCCCCGTGTCATCTTTTGACATCTGTGTTTACCCATTAATAAAATAACACAATTATGTTACAGGATGTCTCTGAATTCAGATGTCTAATAATACTGAGATTTTCTTAGTGTCATAATTTTTTCTCAGTTGTTTTTTTCTGGAGCAAAATGATGTCTCTCTTTTTATCAAACAAGGGCATTTTGTGAGATTGTCTTATTTCACAGATTTTACAATAAGAAATCTAACATTTGTTGGCTTTTTTCCATTGTATCCTTCCAGTTTCAATGACAGTACTAATCACATTGATTAAGTTTATCTAGTATATTGGAGAAAAAGAGGCAAATCGTAGAACAATCCTTCACTATCACCTGAATAAATACATTTGGCTTCTTGGACTACTCTTTCCACTCTAGAGAGAGTAGATGTATGAGAAGATGGATGTTTTCAAAAACAAATAATACCATCCTAAATCAAACTTCTGATAATGAAGTCATTTGGTTAAATGAACTCCTACAGCACACTTTATCCCTCTTCACCAGCCACAAAGAGGACCTAGGGTGACCAGTTGGTATCTAGGTGAGATGAATTGCACCCTAAGACCAGCAGAGTCCTGATCATGGTGGACTTCCATGTATCACACGGCCTTTAGGTGTTCCCCAAGGAATTTCTCCTGGAAATGTCCCCAGGTGATGAAGGTTGTGTCAGTCTCGCCAAGCAAGGATAGAGTCTGTCCAAAGGCCTCTATCCAGTAGCATGTAAGGTGACTTGGGTTAACTATAAAAAGCTTTGCTAGAGTTTCCACTTCATTTAGATCATCCAGTCAGAGAGAAGAAATAATACTGAAAGAAAGATTGCAGTTTTATGTTAAATCCTGTAGAACTTCCTTATGAAATGATGGCAAAGGCGTCTCAATACCAGAAGTCATTTTGCCAATTAAGATTTACTGTGTTGTCTTTACGTGTGGGACTTGCTGCAGTTCTTGTAACCACTGAACTTTCTCTCAGGCATCAGCCCACATCTTATTATGATCAAAAATCCTTGTCATTAATCCCATTACATTGTTGTCAGTAGTGGGATAAAATCATCAATGGATGATTCACCCTGCTTAATCTCATTAGTTTAGATTATTTATTTTCTACATATCCTTATCGTAATCTTATCATCACAACCCTTGGGAAGTTTGGCCCCAAAAATGCTCTCATGTGTGTTGGGTTTGTTGGTTCTTGGTTTATTTGCTTTTTTTTTTAATTAATATTTTACAATTTGATAAGAAGGTTGACATTTAACCCTCAATTGCCTCTGGTGAGACAAAGAAAAGCGTGGAAATGACTCAACAGATGACTGTATACTATGGATCTCAATTGCCTCCACTTGGTAGGACTCTGATTTTTTAAAGATTTGCTTCTGTGCACTGCCATTTTTCACAGGTATCTAGACAGAGGCCTCATTTGCAGTCATCTGAATCCTTGACTGTTTCACTTTGTTTCGATCGAACCTGCTCAATTATAATGAGTAGTATCTCTCCTCAGAACAGACTCAAAATTTCAACTCTGAAAATATTATCTGAACTTCCAGCTAATATTGAATAAGCATGAACTCCATCAAAGAATCCTTTAGAAATAAAATCCCACAGTTTTCCTTCTATCTAATTTTTATTTTCTGCAGTTGATCTAAAATACAGTAATGTTTTATAACACAAGAGTCTTCCTTCCTTCCTTCCTTCCTTCCTTCCTTCCTTCCTTCCTTTCTTCCTTTCTTCCTTTCTTCCTTTCCAAGGTAGGTAAAGGAGGAAAAGCTACTGCTATTGCACAGCCTTTATAAATGAAGCTAGCAGTTACACTTGTTGGAGCACGAGGCTCCACGTGAAGCCTAGGTCTGAGTTCATATTTACCTTAACAGGTTCAAAATAGAACTTGTGGCTCCTACAGGGAGCTCAGCAGACTCCAGATTACATTACATTAAATTTAGCACTTCTTTTTTTGGTGGAAATGGTGAAGCTGATGTGAAAATGATTCAAGATTTTTTTGAGTCTGAAAGAGATATCAGTTGACTGTAGAGCTCTCAAATCTATCATGTCAGATGCCAGCTTTGGGAAGGAAGTAGATCTGTGTGTTCATCTCTCTTTCAAAGGCTGTTTATGCACTTTATCTAATGACTCTTTCATGTAAATGATCTCCCTCTGAGTTAGATTAGAGCCGTTGGAAAAATAAAATGAGGTTAGGTACATATTAGTATGTGGATATACTCCTCTGCTCCTCTGAGGTCTCATAACATTATTCATGAGTGTATGAATGACCGCAGTCTGTTCTGAGACTGTTTTCAGATCCCTTGTATTCCCCAAAAGAAGCTTTTCTGAATATTTATATGTCATTCATGATTCAAAATGGGTCTTTACACTTTAGCCATCCAGTCACTAATTGCATTTAAACTGCCCAGTCTGGGGACAGTACCCTATGATAGAGGTAAAATGTGACATATAATGTACATTTTGTAGTGAGCAGGTGCATTCATGAATACCTCATATTTTAGAAACTGTTGGTCAAAGCTGTTTAATGAGAATATATATATAAATCAATTTTCAAAAATCAATACTGTGTTGCAAACAATTTCTAATAATAAAAGTACCTACACAAAGTATTGATGACCACCATTCAGACCACTCTGTAGAGGAGGTTACTCTTGGACTTAAAAACTCATTGGAACAAATTTACAAACCATTCATGAGCTCACTGAGCCCAGCAATTTAAATAAGCTGATCACAGGCAACTTGTACAGCTGTATGAGATAAAGATAATATGTTTTATTCTTTAGTGCAGTTGCACAAATCATTTGCCATGTGTTTCCAGAACTCTTGTGGATTTGTGGTCAGAGGAAAGTGAATCATTACTACACTACAGAATCATTGTATTAGTAAGTGTGGTCTACTAGTGCTTATGGTTTAGCAGATTTTGCCTTCACTGCTATCAAACCAATCAATTCATCTATCAACTACTGGAATAAACTTTTGTTTTATATGCTTCCATGACTTATATTTCTGCTCTTATTTCCTCTGACTCATTTTTGTGATCTTATTTTCTTAGTCATAATCAATAATTTTTCAGTAGAAGTCTGCAGCCTCTTATGGAATGGTGTCACTAATATTCCTCTGAGTCTTTCCTTCCATCCATCCATCCATCCATCCATCCATCCATCCATCCATCATAAGCCACCTCCAATAAGAACCTCTTATTAGTTCTTCACAACTCCTCCTTTTTTTCCTATGAAGTTCAGCAGTTTCCAGAAAACCAGTGTGGTGACCGTGCACTACTCTGAATCCTAGTACAATCCAATGTGGAGAACTGATGTGTTCCATGTGCCTTTGGTGACCAACCAGTGAGTTTCCAGTGCTGCACAATGACTTTACAACTGGCAGATATTGGTCAAAGCAGGATGAAGTGTCAGCATTCCAGCAAACTGTCAAATCCTTATCCAGCTACAGCTGAGTCCAAGAACCTTGTCCAAGAATTAAGAGCTAACCACACGCATGAAGTCTCACTTGCATGCATGAATACAGGTCAACCATCACTGTATATGAAATAGAGATTTGGAGAAAACAAAAGTTATGCATGAATGATTGACTTTCTGGCAAGAAAAGCCTTCTTTCCTCCCAATAGGTGACTGAGTTTCCAACAATTGTGTTGCAGGCAAGGGGATTTCTCTAATTTGCTGTCCTCAAGGCTTGTTGGCATTTCTGTAGTCCTGAGAAATCCTCCTGGATGAGGAGAATATTTCAGTCCCAAGGAGAATTAAATCTGCAAGGGAGTCTCTCTCCAGATCAGAACCCTCTTGCACAAGGCAATTCATGCACCCTTTGTTTGAAAATGGAAGTTGAGATGGAAGGAGGAAATGTGTAGACAATTGTCACTCAGGCTGTTTTGGAATCAAATGCCAAAAATTTAGTAAATCTCCCTTTTTTATTTGATGGTTGTCTTCTGTTCATGCTTTGGGAATATATGGTAAATAAAAGAGTTCTTTTCTTATTGGAAGCTCTATAACTGCAACAAGGCCTTATTCTCCCATTACCCAGAATCTCAAACCAGTTTTGAAAGGCATCCAGAAAATGTAGAGTTTTTACTCCATAGTTTACCAGAAGTTGGGAACATGCCATATCATTGTGAAATCAGCTGTCTCCCTGTCATACTGCAAGACTGTAGAGAAAATACCTTATCTTTGAGAACCTCATGTGAGTTTGTTATAGGAGTCAAACCCCTGTCCATGGTTTGAGAGTGTAATAAAATAAAATAAATGCTGTAGTCCTATGAGACACTCATCTGACAACAAAAATGGGCAGCATTAGTATGTTTTTAAAATTTAATATGATCCCTATATTAACATGTATTTTGCATTATTTAGCATAATTTTCATATTAACATATAGGGATTTAACCATCTTCCAAAGAGCTGACCTCTTCAGGTGGAAGAGTAGCTACATAAAACAAATAAGGATGTGTATCAATACTCTGTAAGAAAAAAAAAAAACAAACAAAAACTGGGGTGGTCAGTCCTTAATTAGTTATATTAATTACACTTCCAATAAACAAAACCAGATCAGTCAGTATTTAGGCTGAAATAGAGTGGTGTTCAATAAATGCACTCTCTGTAACCCCTCTGGCAGTGTGATGCATTCACAGAAGCTGTTTATCCTGTAAAAAGCAGGAGTGTAACTTGTTCTCAGGAAAAAGCCCAGCAAAGACTAAAGGAGTAATTAAAGACCAAAACTTCATGTTATATACTGTAAAAATCTCTTAAAAACATTGGCTATAGTGCAGCTTTATATTATAAATAGACTAAAAACTAGGTTGGCTGTCCAAGAACTCAGATATATTTTCAGATATATTGCTTAACTGAGAGTTTTCATTGGATAATTAGCTGTGGTAGAACAAATTTGTGCACCTTAGGTTGATTTAGTCCTTGGAGTCCCCATCTGAGTTTCTGAAAAGAAAGTATGCAATTAATTGCTCAGCAGCCTGACTGGAGAATTGTAAGGAAACTACAACTTAATACCCTTTAAATCCATTTGAAAAACCTTCTGTGTAGGTAAGATAAACAAGAGATCAACACATAGGAAAAAAAAAAAAAAAAGGCATATCTGTGCTCTGGTTTGCTCATGCACGACAGACCGCCACGCAAACAGTGTGACCCCAGGAGGTGAAGAAATGCATTTTTGCAGTTGTGCTGCTAGCTGGGAGTTTGAGGGCAAGAAATATATCTGCATTGTACCAGGGCTCATCAGTGTATGAAATAAAGTTTTTCTTCGGACCCTGTGGGTTATTGCATGGGAAAACACAAAGAAATATCTCACACCTTATACTTGCCTTCCAGTATTCAGATCAGTGAAGGCTGTGAACTCTGCTAACGAGGGAATTTCTCTGGTTTAACTATCAGGAAAATAAACACTTTGTGAATTCGATGTAAAAATAATATAGAAAGACTTAAGCAAGTACTTAAACTTTCCTACTAATTGTACAATTGTGCTTTTGTGGGCACAGGCACATAGTTGTGACATCATCTGCCCTGCTCTGAATACAGTCATGTTTTTCAGAGGAAACACACAGTGTGTAAGATTCACCATGGGTGTGAAGCTTGGCATGGTCAGGGCCTTTGTTTGCAATCACTCAGAGTCAGGAAAGGAGAGGGAAACAGAATCTGTCTTTTATTACAAAGGCACTATTGGGGGCAGGTCTGTAATGTACAATAAATAATAATAATAGTACCAAAATAAAAGTCATCTAACGGCCTGTTTGGTGTGTGAAACACTTAATTTAAGCATTTTCCTTTGTGCTTGAATCTTGGAAAAGTCATTTTTAATGTGAAATCTGATGGCATTCATTCATCTTCTCCAACTAAATTTTGCCATTTCAGAGCTACAAAGCAAAATTTCAAGGCTTTATTTTCAATGCCAGAGGAGATCATGCCAGAGGAAAACAGTGATCTCTTTTGGTCCTGAGGTTTAGGAAAGAGAATATGCATAGTGTCTTTTATGGAAAGAAAAAAAATTCTAACAAAAGAAGAAGCAAAGATTTTTTTTTCTGTCACATATAACACCAAGAAAAAGTAGTGATCTGGTAATTTGTGGGTAAGAACTCTTTTCTAAATACATGTCAGTAAGGAGATGGCAGGTAATGAATAATTTAATCTCTTTTTCTGTATCTATTTTGGTTTGTTTTTGTTATTGCTATTATTACTATTATTGTTATGTCATCATCATTATTATTATCATTATTTTAATCTTTTGTTTCTCTGCCTTAATGAATGACCCATATTTCAACATACAAATTTTGCTGGTTTTTTTTTCCCCGGCCCCATTGAGAGGGAGGAAGACAGAAAGAACTATGCCCTTCCAGACCTGAAGGGGGAAGAATAAAAAGATGGAAAGAGACTATTTACATGGGCATGGAGTAACAGGACAAGGGGGAATGATTTCAAACTGAAAGAGAGTAGATTTAGATGGGATATTAGGAAGCAATTCTTCCCTGTGAGGACGGTGAGGCCCTGGCACAGGTTGCCTAGAGCATCTGTGGCTTCCCTATCCCTGCAAGTGTCCAAGGTCAGGCTGGATGGAGCTCTGAGCAACCTAGGACAGTGGAAGATGTCCCTGCCCATGACAGGGCAATTGGAATGGGATGACCTTTAAGATCCCTTCCAACACAAATTATTCTATGATTCTGTGAAATGGCCACAATGAGAGGAGGAAGTGGGGCCAACCTAAAAGTTCACCCAAGAGTTCAGGTACTCATTTTCATATAAGCTACGTGGATCCTTGTGGGAGGCATGTGAATGCGGGAGGGTAAAATAGCCTCTAGCAAGCACCCCAGCATGCTTCTTGTTCTGTAGAAAACTTGCCTGTACAACTATTTCTTTTGGCTTGAGGCTCCGCAGCTCTGAAACTTCTTATGAAGAGGGGGAAAAAAAGGAATAAAATAAGATAAAGAAAGTATCCCTAAGGGCCTCATTCCATGATTTGAAAGCCAATTTTTAACAGCACACATAACTTTCAAGATTAGATGCCCCGAAGAAAAATAGAGTTCAGAAAGTTTGGGGTTTTTTCTTCACAGGAAATGTTTGGAAGTTTCATGAAATTGTGTGTGGGGACTGCTGGCTAGGGGTGGGAAGGGCAAGCCCCAAATATAGATGTGTAAAGCAGGAAAAGTTTTTAAAAAATACAGTGTTGGGCAGCTGCCTTGGAAGACAAACATATTTCAGTTCTGAAAGGTTAGAGTGCTTGTCCCACCATTTTAATCATGGAAAGGCTTCAGACAACTGACCTCTTGATACTGTGCCTCATTTAGATCACTTTTACAGCTGTTTGGGCCAAAGTGAGTCAATTCAGTTAATGAAACTCCTCCTGATTTACATCATGATAAGTAGACTTGGAAGCAATCAGAGAGAGTAATTCTGGCAAAAGCAGTTTCACATGATACTCCATTAACCTACATTCACACAAAAATGCTGTCCCTTTCTCTTCTCCCTTTAATTTCTATTATGTTCAGTTCTGATTCATGAGGTTGGAAGTTGGTTCATTCCTGTCTTCACACTTAAGATAAATAACATTACAGATGTGTCACTGTGAAGCCCTACATGGATAGCTATTTTTCTCCCACTGAATTGCCACTTGGAAACAATGTTGGATGACAGTTGTGGACATTGAAAATTGCTGGAAATGTGAGGGGAATTTTAAATTCTGAACTCAGTCCAGCCTTTAATATTGTGCCAGCCTTTGTCATCAGTTACTTAACAATAGATATGCATTCTACTAGAGAAAAATGCCCCATGGTATTATCTCAATACACACGGACTGTAAATTATCATGTGGCAGTACAGAACATGGCTACAACATGAGCCTTTGTAGTCTTTGGGGCTTTGTCTACTAGAGCTTTCTTTGGCTAATAAAATACAATTTGGCACCCAGTGTTCAAGAGGAGATCCAAGGCACCTTATTCATACTGTTCTTTGTGCTTGGAGATTTTATTTTTGGGGGTTGTTTTTTGTTCATTTGTTTGGTTTCTTTTTAAATTTTGGTTGTTGGTTTTCTTGTGTTTTTTAAATATATCTATATCATGATAAGTCTGGGCATCATGGTTTCCTTTTGTTGGATTGCTGCAAAAATCTTTCACTGTTCTGGTGGTTCTCAGTGTGGTTTCTCCTTGCATGTAAATATATGACCAATGGGTAATTAGTGACAGGAAGAAGATAAAGGAACTGTCAGAAGTAGCATTGTCATGCGTTAGAGCTGGCTTGTGGCAAGCACCGCACATGGAAACAGGACTTCTCTGCGTATTTGTATGAAAGGGATAAAAGAAAGGGGTGATATAAGGATTCAAGGGGAGTGGGAATAGTGGCACATAGTAGGAGAAGTAGTGCATCTGTAGAAAACAGTTATTTCAATGTTATTTCAATAGTAACTACTTCCATGGGAGTATTTCACTATTCATCACTTGCAGAGAGTCTCTGCTGACAAACATCCATGCCTTAAGTCCTCAAGTCCTTGGCAAAATAGAGAAAAAATATTTTTGGCAACACACCAAACCCTTACTGGGGGAAATTTAGCCATAATAAAAAAAAAAATTACAAACACTTCATTTGGTAGAAATCATTTTGAAATATTTTTGGAATCTGTTCTGCACCAGGAAACTTATTTTTTACTTTAGTGAGAGAAGAAATGGACATTTGCTGAAAGCAAAACAAACCTGGGTAAATGTTTTTAGGCAGCACATTACCTTAAACACACCACAGTTTCCTTTAAACATTGAAAGAATGAATTTCTAATGCTGAATTTATATTTTATAATTTATGCTGCTTGATTACTTTTGGCATCTCTTTCAGTGAGAACAATGAGGAGGTCAGTCAATCTTATGTTTGTTTCTATTGATTGCCATTATTTATTCATTAGCTCGTTTACTTGTGTCATGCTGGCAATATGCATGACACTATACAGATAAGAAAGCTTTGACAATCAACACGAAAATGCAGAAAAGGAAGCTACAATTCCACATGAGCAACATGACTAAGGACTGTCTTGCCAGCTCCAGTAACAATAAAAATTCTGGGGTTTGGTAATTTTGTTTCCAAGAAAAATTTTCCGTTTTCTGACTGACATTAGTGAGACTCGGCTGGGGTTTCTGCACTGACACTGGCATGACTTAGTGACAATCTATGGGAAAATGGGGAGAGTTATGGCTTAACTAGTTAAGTTAGGGCTATTATGAAAATTTAAAAAAAATCATGTTTTTGAAAGAGGAAGCAACTACAGAATTCTCTTTGTCTCTTGAGGTCCAAAACAAGCAAGCAGTAAAATGAATCTAAAATTTTATAGAATAATTATAAATATTTAACCTTGAGACACTGGGAGTACCTTAAAGTTCTGCTTAGGAGTCACCACAGTCATAGCTGAACTTTGAGAAAAATTTCCTATTGTTTGCCCCAGACATAGCACAAGATGTGACTAAGTGACATGACCATGCTTTTAAACAGTCTGCCAATATGGTATTGTTTTCCTCTCTTTCTAACTTTTCAAATTTTTCCCCCTCTATTTCTTCTTCTTTTTTTTTTCTCTCTTTTTAAATTAGTAACTTTCAACATATATTTCACATTTATAAGTGGGCACTAAAGTCACAAGAGGGCTGGATCCACAAACCTGGCTTTCTACAACCTTTCCAGATTACACAGTCCATTGTTTAAGATATTATTTCCTCAGGGTGTTGGAAACTTAAATTCACAATTATACTTTCAACCAAAGAGGACATTTAAACTCCAATCTTCTTCCCAGATGATTATCCTGGTCATTTGAGCTAAGATAGAAATGTACAAATTTTTTTGACACTTCTTTTTTGAAACATTGTTATGGTATCTGAATTCCTTCATGAGTCAGTCACTCCAGTTTGAAAATGTTGTATTTAGTAAGGTGGATTTTATACATTTCTAGTTGTCTTTCAATTCTGTTTCTCATCTGACTCAGTAGAACCCAAATATTTGAAAACTTTAAGCTGAAACAATGCCTTCAGGAAATAAATGCTTTCCTGAAGAGAAACTGTTCACCGTGCTATGCTTCAGGCTCAGTCCTGCCATGATTTATGTCTATACTTAATTTTGCACCAGAGGTAGCTGCACTGAAGTCAGAGGGACTGCTCAGAGTTCAGAAAGTTAAGCACATACTAAAGATTTTGTGGGATTGAGCTGATGAAGAAGGATTCTGCGATTAACAGGCAGTACAAAGAGATGAGCTGTTTGAGAAACAGCCTGTTGAGCACACACAGTCCTTCAGCATCCCTTAGCTCAGCCATCAAACCACATCTATTTCTTGCTGTGCTTAGGAGAGCCATAGCAAAAATGGAATAGTCCTTAAAGAACCTGAAATGCCTGAGATCCTTGTGGTTTCCAATTGACTGGATTTATGTTGCAGCTGCTCTTTGCCTCCAAGTTACCCACCTACATGCTCTGTGTCCAGTCTGGCACAGTGGGGAGAGCCAACACAGCAGGAAGGGCCCAGCATCTCATTCCTGGCAATTAATGTTTGAGATTTGTACCCCAAAAGGACAAGTGCGTCCAAATCCGTGGACTTCAAAACTGTCCCAGGATTTCTAGATATCTTCCAAAGGGCATTAATGAGAAAATGCTTATAGATTATAGAGCTGCAACAATGGTAGAGGGTCTGGAGGGGAAGCCATACAGGCATATAGTGGCTGAGGGCATTTGGTCTGTTCAGCTTGGAGAAGAGGAGACTGAGAGGGGTCGTTGTGGTCTTCAACATCCTTGAGAGAGGAAAAGGAAGGGCAAAACCAATCCATTCCTCTCTGGTGACCAGTGACAGAACCTGAAGGAATGGCTGGAGCTGTCAGGGGAGATTTAGGTTGGATATCAGGGGAAGGTTCTTTCCCTAGAGAGTGGTCAGGCATCGCTCAGGCTCCCCAGGAAATAGGCAAAGCCTCAAGGCTGCCAGAGCTCTGGGAGTGCTTGGACAGTGCTCTGAGGCACAGGGTGGACTGTTGAGGTGTCTCTGCAGGGTTAGGAGTTGGACTCGACGGTTCTTGTGAGTCCCTTCCAAATTAGGACATCTATTAACTAAATTAAATTATTTCTGTTGCTCCTTAATCATGCAGATTACTGTTATGTCACTTGTGACAGATGAGCATAAGGCCCCAATCTGGAAGTATTTCCAGCCCAGGAAATACAGTGCCTCTTGTTGCCTTTATTATGATCATCTTCAAACTCCCCTTCTTAGCATTAAAAGGAGAACTGAAAAAAGGCTTGACAACACTTGGTATTTGCTTTTCCCATTCATGAACATCCAAATCAAAGTTATATGACTATTTCTCATTTAGGAAAAAAAAAAATTACTTCCCTCCGTTGTGATTTTGGTCCTTGGGCAAAAAGCTCTTTTCAACAATCAGGAAAAGGATCATCCTGGGTTAGGAGATGGTTACAGACCTAAGGTAGAATAGTTCAGCTCTACAGTTTGGTTCTAAGGCAGAAATAGTTCTACAGTCAGCTGCTTCTCCACCATATCTTTTCTCAATGACTGCATAAATCACCTGGACCCAGCTCCTCAACCTTCTAAGATTTCCCTTGAAATCTTAGGGATTTGACTACCAAAGTCGTCTTGAGGGTCTAGGCTACAATGTGTTTGAGATTTTGTTTTCAACAGATAAAGATATGGAGAATATTTCTTCTATGCACTTTTCCTGTGGTGTCAGGTTAGAAAAGTGTACATTTAATGCATGTAAGAAGCCTAGGGTAGGAAATAGTAAGAGCAATGGTAAAGAAATCCTTTACATACGTGAAAAGATGGAGCTTGACTTTGAGTAGCTGAATATGGCTTGAACAAACTGGTTGCACTTATTTACATGGAAGCCTTTTTTGTAGCTAGCTGATAAAATATAGTTGGACCATTTGACAAATAAAAATATGTTTAACAGTATGAACAAATTAATATCTAGTGTTTATTTCCTAATGCATCGCATCAAGTGAGGGGCAAAGATGAAAATCCATAGTATAAAATCAATTCCATTCAAAACCAGTAAGCCCAAACAACATTAGGAGATTTGAATTATTTCCCTCTGATCCCACCATTTTGTTTGTATTAAATAGAAATCAAATTGGGGCTTTACAGAATCTCTTGGGAATAAAGACGATCTGATGATTTTTTTGCTTAGTAAACAGTAACACCTAGAAATTTGATTTTTGGTTGGTTCTTGCATTTGGCAGGGATGCTGTTTTTCAGAGAGCACTGCTTGCAGACTGATTCATTATACACTTTGATTTCACAGATAAGAAATTTAACCAATATGTTTCCCACAAAACCAGCTTTCAGTGCTTTATGGATGAATGGGAGAGGGACCTCATGGATGGAGAATGAAGGAGAGAACCCATTGCAAATAGATGTCTGTTTGTAGAGAGCATCTTTGATTTCTAAGTGGTGATCGTGTGGTTTATCTTAAAAGAGTTACTTAACTTCTTAAAGAAGTAGCTTGGTACAAGCACAGTATCATTAGAGTAACTAATGCACCCCTAACAAAATGTACAATGCAGAAGAATATTAGATTTGAATATTTCTGAAATATATCCACTGAAAATGTTGAACTTGCAGTAGTGTTACCCTAGCAATAAATGTATAGCTCAAGAAGAGAGTTTACTGACTGTAGAGTTGCAGTAAAATGTCCTCAAAATACCCAGCTTTGAATACAGAGAACAGGTAAAGGAACCTCTCTAAAAAAGTTCTACAAGTTCTCCTCTTTTTGCTGATTTCAGTTATTGCCTTTAGCTTCTTATGAGTAGTCACAGTCCACCTGACATACAACTGCATTTCAGGAGCTGAACACTCTCTCCACAAGCTCTCTCATTTGCTGATTTGCTTATAAGTATATAAATGCTTTTAAAGAAATGTTTGGAGTTTTCCTTCTGCATTCATTGCAAAGGAGCACAAAATACATGAAAAAGCCCAAAAAGGCTTCAGGTATCTCTGAATTCAGTCTTGTCTTCCCAGGAGAACTAATGTGTGTGATGATATGCTATGCTATTTATGGGCAAGCAAGGCTTAGTTTGGAACTTCCAGAAATGCATGGTGCTTTGTATTGCTGGAAAAATCTCTGGAACTTTTGGTCACGCTACTGGCAGTGATATCCTACAAGCCCTCAAGTCTATGATGAAACTTTTGGCTAAAATCCTTTTAAGTTTCCCCATTTCAGTTCCCATTTAGAGAGATCAGCTGCATTTGGAGCCCTCAAATAAATGGTGATATGCAAACATAACCTTTACAAATTACTGTTATTAATCATTCTTCTTCCATCCCATGGCCTTTAAAACCCTTGTGGGTAGAGAACCATTACTCAGAATCTGAACACAAAGGGCTGTGCACAGCGGTAGTTCTCTTCTGGAGAGGCTGTTCAGCCATGCAGCCAGGTGTCCACATGCCCTGTAATCTCTCTACCCTACAACAACCAGTCCTAGCCAGGACACTGACACTCTGCTTACTCACCTATCTCAACTACACTGCAGTAAAACCACATACTCCAATTGCACACTGATAGTGACTGTATTGTATATTGAAATCATAGAACAGTTTGGGTTAGAATGGACCTTTTAAAGGTAATCTAGTCCAACTCACTGCCATGGGTAGGGACACCTTACAATAGGCTAGGTTACTCAGAGTCCCATCCCACCTGACCTTGAAGCCCTGTGCAGCCTGACCTTGAGATTGAGTGTCCTTTGAAGCAAAGCTTTAATCAGCTCATTCTCCTTAACCTTCTCATAATTAAGAAATATGTGTTTGGCGTTGCAATATCAAGTGTTTGATTTTGTCCCCAATAGCAGGATGAGAATCTGGTTCCCAGCCCAGAAACACATTTAGATCCGAATAAACAGTCCAATATGTGATAAATATCTAGTGGGTACAGCAAGGGGGAAAAATAGTTACCTAAAGCTGTGATCAGTGGAAAAAGAAGTGGATACCAAATAAATGCTGAATGTCCTTTTTATAGGGGTCTGCCCCTTGCTATCAAAGAGGCCAAGTCCCCTTGTTTTTTGCACCAAAGGTGAGGTAAAATGAATCCTGTCATTATTGCCAATATGTGGGAATCACAGAAGACACCAAATAGACCATGAGACAAACAGGAGGAAACTTGAGGATAAGTCGTAAAGATGAGTGATCAGTGCAGGTGTGGGACACCTTGATGGAAAAGAGATTATAGGTCTTCTGCCTTCCCCACTGCCTCATGACTTATGTATTTTATAGTAAAACTGAGATCCCATATCTAGATCAGACACTTACATTTCTGTGTGAAAAACTGCATGTTGAAATGCTAGAATTACAGGAGAAAGTCACACAATTACTGAAGAGCTGGCAAAAATGCCTCCTGCTTAGAGACTTTTGGTATACAATCTGCTTAATTTTTCAAAGAGACTATGTGGAGTTCATTAAGTACCTCTGGAAGGAAAAACAAATACTAAAACTCTTAAAAAGCAATGAGAAAGGTTTAACAAGCCTAGAAGCTGATGTCTGGCAAAATCAAATGAGAAATCAGGCACAGAATTTGTGGTTGGCTGGAGTTTTCTGTGTTTATTTGGGGGAGGGGGTGAGGGATTTTAACTCATTTGCTTGTTTATTTCCTGAGTTTTTCCAGCCAGGAAACTCAATCTAGCTCTGACTTCACCATCAGCTCATCTTAGAATAGAGGCAGACATGTTCATCAAACAAATTATTCACTAAGCCAAACACCAGTTCCACAGCTTGGCTCAGTTATCTCATAGAAGTGCATGGTGGAGTCTGCGACTTTCTTCTGGCTCCTGCAGCCAACCTTTGACTTTTCAGCAGCTCTTTTCTATCTGGGATGGCCCTAGCAAGATCCTAATGCAATGAATTGGAACAAGTGTTTTCAGCAATGGATATGCTGGATATATAGTACCTGAGGGAATCTTCTGAGACTTGGGAAATCTTTGGCCAGAAATTGGGGAACCAAAGGATTAGGTCAAGATCCTAGGAGTGGTGGGAAGTCTAAAAGAAAGGCAGGAAAATTCTACAGAAATCCGGAAAATTCTACAGATATCCAGAAAAAGTGGAAGTTGGAAGAGGAGAGGTGTTATATGTAGGAACAATTCTTAGGGGGTGATGCTGGAGAGTCAGACTGGAATGAAGAGCTGGAGAGAAGAAAATCCAAGAAAATAATTCTACAAACTATGCTGGAGTCACTGGCCCTTACAGTGGGGTAATTCAAGGCCAGGCATACATTATAGCTGGGGAAAGTTAATAATGGCAATAAAGCCGTAATTCCTGCAACAACTGGAAGCAGTGCACAGGAAGTTATTTTCAATTTGGTGACTATGAGATACTTTTGATACCTATTAGGAGGATAATCAGGAGTGAAATGAACATTAAATCAATGTTTGCAAGCTAAGCTCTATGTGTGTGTGTGAACAATCAGGTCTGCTTTTGCTTTCACCAAAAACAAGACAAAACTTTCTCCTCAAGGTCATATTTTTTCCTTGCAGAAGCCCCATCTTGTCTCATTTTCTGCACTAAACCCGCATTATTTCCCTTTCAAAGTACTTTTCTTATTTCACTCAATTCCTCATAGCTATGTTTCTGTAGGAAGGAAGCTCTACATGAAAAAGAGACTGGATCACACTGGCAAACTGAAATCTTCGGGGTAAATCAGTTACTGATGCAAATCAGAAACCTCCCAGGTCCAGATTGCAGGAAAGAGGGGCTTGGAGGCAAGAAACCACACATATGTATGAATCTGCTTAAAACCAGCTGTGGCTGTAGTGCATTTCTGGATAGAGTTGTCTTTTACTGGGGAATTGTTTATTAATAATGACCCTGGGCTCACTGAGTTTTCAAAACCCTCTTTGAGAGAGAACAGTCATCTGCTGCATACATTTCACTACTACCTCTTCACAGCGTGGATTTAAAAGAATGCACCTTATTATAACAAGGAGAGGAACTGGGTAGACCAGAGGTGCTTAGCTAAATGGAGCAGCTGCTTTTGGCCTGAATAGATGCTTGGTGAAAATAACCCATGGCAGTTTTTCAGCTGGGTTCAGAGCCAATGCAATAGGACAAGAGAAGAACAAAACCAACCAGGTAATTAAAAAAAAAAAAAAGAATTAAAAAGCAGGGAGGGGAGACACAATGGTGGGCAGCATAATATCACGGAATAAAATAAAAATCTCCTTCTGGGTGTTGTTCTGAGCAGGGCGGGGAGCATTTCTCCCCCCTTCCCAAACTGATGGCTGAAAAGAAGATGTTGGTGCTGTCAGGGCCTGATGAACTGCTTCCAAGCCACAGGGCAGGGCTTCACGCTGCCTTCACAGGGGGAAAGTTTTCTGCGCTTGTCTGTGCAGCAACACACATTCTCTCAGATTAATTCCAGCTGTGCAGTGCCTTGCTGGCAGGGTCGTTATGTATTAGTAATGCTATCCGATTTGAGCAAATGGTCTCCCCTCACACATCTCACTCTCTTACCAGTGCTTTTTCTCACATACACATAGTTACACAAAGCTTATCTTCTTTTATTTCCCCATTTCCTTTTTTTTTAACAAAACTGATCTGATTTTTCCCTAGCCACTAAAACACACAACTACACTCCTCATTAACACAAAGCCCTCACTAGCTTCACCTGGAAATAGCACCAGGCAAACCCGTGCTGACAGCTTTGTCATTTACAGGCAGGAGACTGCAAGCACCACCCTGATAGTGTAAATTAGGAGTAACTCCACCGTCGGGAGCTTTTCTGGTGTGAATCCAAATAGGATGAGAATTGTGCTGACAGCACAAAGTTGCAAACTTTAAGGATACCTAGCCCTGATTTTTAATTTTCCAACCTGTTCATCCCAACCATCCACTTACATAGAGCTGGTATCCTTAAACATCTACATTTTTCATTTCTTAGCCGTGTCGTTTTTATGGCTTGCATCTTATCACTTCTCTTCTGCAGCGGTGGCTCTTAGTGGGTCATTTCATTTCCACAACAAACATCCAACAGCTCTGAGATTGTTTTCCTCCAAGAATATTTCAAATACTTGTTGCATCTGTCATACACACATAAATATGTGTAGCACTTGGCAAACATTGTAAGAACCTACCTGTTAAACCTGAGGTACACATTTGTGGTGTCTTTCCACAAAGTATTCCTCAAGCTGGTTTACCAGAGATTTTTGCAGCTCCCCTCCTTTCTGAGCATTTTATCAATCTGTAAGCCAGAAAATGTTTGTTTAAATCAACAGAAATATGATAATATTCACCAGAAATCTAGTAAAATTCCAAGCCATTAATTTTGCATGTTATGGAATCATCTTCCAGCAAAGATTGTAAAATCCTAGAAGAGTTGGGTTGGAAGAAATCTTAACACTCATTTTGTTCCAACTCTCTGCAGTGGACAGGGACACCTTTCAGTACATCGGGTTGCTCAGTGCCCCACCCAACCTGGCCTTGAATGAACAGGGAACTAAGTCGTAAAAATATGTGAGTCAGCACTGACCATTTCATTTATTTTGTTCTTGTTTCTTTGCTCTTCCAGAATTCTCAATTTCTTCCCTTCCTAAAACTGCCAAAAAGCAGTTAAAAGTGTATATTTGAAACCAAATGAGAATTAAGGTTGAAAAACTGAGAAAATTAATTGTGACAACCTATTTCTATGTCCTGGCACTTCATTTCCTCAGGCATGGAGAAATTTGCTACCACAACATTTAGGAGTGATCATGGGCAAACCAGTTCAATGTGGATCCTCAAAGACTTTTTAAAATCCTCTTACAGCCAACCTTCCAATTGCTGGCCTCTTTGTAACCCAATTGGGAATTGCTGTATGAAAATTGGGATTGTTGTGTTAAAATGCAGATTGCTGCATTGCCCTTCCTTGCAACTGAGCCTTCCAGAACTTCAGTGTGTAACACTGTTGTAAAACTGCACCAGGAGGCTCCACATCATTTTTTGGGGGAAGAATTTATGAATAGGGTTTATCTGTGCTGATTTATAAGCTCTTACAGACCAGAGTCAGCAGCTGTGAGGCTGCAGACCACCACCTTCCTCTATGCAATCATAGAATCATTAATGTTGGAAAAGAACTCCAAGATCACCAAGTTCAGCCATCAACCCAGCACCATTCTCACCACTAAACATCCTCAAGTGGAATATTCACATATTTTTTTAACACTTCCAGGTGTATTGGCTTCACCATTGCCCTGGACATGTTTCCTAATGCCTCAACTGAACCTTCCCTGGTGAAATTTCAGGCCATTTCCCATGTATACAGTCTTTATTAGATCTGACTTCAGCAGATACTGTGTTGGAATAAAGGTAGACAGAAACAATGAGCTTCTACTGCTGAGAGTTGTGGGCAGATCTGTATGGTCCAAAAATGCCTTAAGTATGTCCTGACTTTTGAAATAAGTGTATCAGACTTATAAACTGACTCTGAATTTGCATAGCAGCAGCAAAATTCTCAGGGAAAGATGATAAATACAAAGTCATAAATGTGGTGTAATTTACCTGCCTCCTCAAGGTCCTTCTGAAACTCGGTTTGGAGTCAACACAGATTCAGGCCATGCTGAGAAATCTTATCATACTGCAAGGGAATACAATAGAGGTGGTGGGGCTTTTGTGGGGGTTCCTGTGTCTCACATATCTGTAACTTGACAGCCATGTGGTTCTGGTTGACATTTTGGAGAGCTGTCCAAAGTGGAAAAATGCTATAAAAACAGAGAATGTTACTGAAAATGTGCCCAGCTATTCTATCTTGTCTGTGTGACTGCTCTGGGTGGCTGATCTCTCATTGTTTTGGTGTGCACATCTTCCCTTGGGGAAGTCAGCCTGCACATTTTATATCTGCTGCTGGGTAGAGATCTACAACACATCTACTCTTTGCAGAGGTTTCTCAGGTGTTGTCTTTTGAAGAAACTGTTTGCCCACCCAGTCCATGAAGTCCAGTGTGTCAGCCTAGCCTCTTGTCTTGGTTTGTAAACTTCATATCTCCATGTATTTTAATATTCATCTCAAAGTATTAATCCTCTTGCCACAGAGATCTGGGCTATATTAGTAAGTTAGTAATGTCCATTGGCAAAATATCCAACTGATTTTAAATTTTCCATAGAGGCCATGCTGAGTGCCTGGACATTGCTCATGTCCAGTAATATGCAAAACTAATATATCAATATTTCTTTGCCTTCTTAGGATCACATTAAAATTCTGCCCTATTATTTCATTCTGACAATCATTTCTTATGTAGACAAGAGAGTCCCTTGTGAATGGTGTCCTTTGGCTTCATTTCCATGATACAGCTTTTGAGAAAAACAGAGCCAGAGAACTATGTGCTTCTAGTAAAGGCCAACATAACATAGTTCAGAAATGTGTTTAGGACAAAGCAATGACATAGGGGGAAAAAAATTAAAAAAGTAAATATACAACCCTGCAGTGGGTGAGAAAAAAAAGAAAAGTAGTTTTCTGGTTATTGATTGCCAAAAGAGCGAGGCTGAACTCCTCAAGATGGTAGGAGTAAAAACATTGATAAAAGTAGTAGCAAAATAAAGTGTACCATTTTAGTGACACTAGTTTTCCAGAAATAATTTAGAAGACTATGAGAGAAGGAAGCACAAAGAGAAGTAAAGGTGAAGAGTAAAGATAAGAATGATTCATAAATTGAAGGTGATATTTTTATCCCTTCTGCTGCTAAGAAATAATGCACAATGTAACAAGTATTTCTTCAAGGGCACTGGAGGAGTGCTGCACTTTAGATACTGGAAATAGAAAAGCCAAGAAGAATATGTCCAAAATCCTTGAAGTTGTGGGATAATAGTATTTTATTTCCTTAGTAATTGCCATGTGTTAGATCTTGAATTGACTCTGAAGATGTATTCTTGTAAAGAGGAACAAAAGATTAAATGGAAGTAATCTACAAAAATGGACTGAAGAGAAGTTTGCTCATAACCGTAGGAAAGGGGAAATGAAAATAAGAAGCACATGAGAATGTATCTCCTACCTTCATTTTCTCTAACCAGGCTCTGGGCACTTTAACCATTTTTCTAGATAAGACACTATTGTGAAAGGCAATATAAAGGTTGTTGAAGACAGTAATGAACTGCTAGTCAAAGTGTGTTTCAGAGAGAAGATTTATTATTTCTATGTTTATTATACGTGTACATCTTGAACAGATCTTTGCAGGATGACAGAGAGATAAAATTGGCAGTTTCTTGGTCTTGAGATTAAATGGTTTAAAACTGCAAAAATGTTGAAATTTTTTGCAAAGTTTTTAAACCATTTAAATTTGTAAATTGCTTTTGCATGACATTAGAGGAGAATCAGTGTTCTTGTACTCAATGGCTTGGCCTAAGAGTTCAGCTTCCAAGATATAGTCCATACCTACCTTGTGCATTGGTGTTGATTTGCCCAGAGGACTCCACTTTTTCTGGTTTGTGTTTTGTTATCTCCAACAAATTGTCCATGCCACCCCTCAGTTTTTTGATACTTCAGGGCTTGTCCTTTCACCATGGTGTGAACCAACAAAGCTCCCTGAGACACATAATACCAAGGAGAATAATTTTACTAATTAAATAGAACAATTTATTCATCATCTCAAATTGAAAGCATATTCTTCTGCTCTTTAATTTTTGAACCTCTAAGATAAGGATTGGGAGAATGAAATATTCCAGGCAGGAAAGAGCAGGGACAGTTTTTCAAAGGCACATTTACCCTTCACTCCTCTTAAGTAAGTGGGAGAAAAACATTTTCAAGACCTATGATAGCTCCACAGATAATGTTCCAGGATCAGAATCAGAAAGTAGAAGACCTGCATCACTCTGTGTTTTCCCATTAACTGTACTCTGACTCACCAAATCTCACAGAGATCTGACTTACTGTAGGCTCTTTTTCCCTACAGAATTAATTTTATAGAAATAGGACACATATTTTTTTCTTAAACTAGCCGTGCAAACATAAGCATATTGGTTTGATCACAAAATGCTAGTCTAGGGCCAAATCTTCCTCTTCCTTAAGAATTTAAACAATAATGTGCAAATTGGCCCTTGGCAACTTCTTTCTCTTGAATATGTGAGCAGTGACCTTGATGGCAGCATATTCTGTGTTTTCTCACAATACAGTTTTCATTATTTTTTTTCCCCCCAAGTACAGAAGTCTTACTAACGGTGATGGTGAAACACAAATTCTTGGCATGCTTATCAAGAGAGAATTAAAAAAAGTTATTGAGAAGTGTTGGTGAAGTGATTGAAAAAAATGGGCATGGAATTACAATGCCTTGCTGTGTTACAGATGCAGTTTTGGATTTAGGGGTTTTTGAATAATAATAAAGAGGTCCTGAACCACTGCTAGTTGGGTACCATTGACTGAGAAATCTGTTTTATTTGTGAGAAAAGAAGTAAAATTCCAGTTAAATTGCTCATGCATCATGAAGATGCCATGAAATTTTACAAAAGGCACAAATCAGGAAGCAAGGAAAAGAAACATATTCTCCACCTTGCTGATGCATAGATGAATGTCTTCTATTTTGAGGAATACTTTTCATAATCTGGTGACATCTAAAATATGGGTCTGACATATGTACTAATAGGAGCTGTGAAATAAGTTATAGNAAAAACAAAACAAAACACCAAAACGGTAGAATATGGAGAGCTTAACACATGAAAATATATAAAAACACAATTATATAATGCATTAGGGAAAAAACCTCAGTGTTTGCTGTTGATTACTCAATGTGCATGCAGTGATCTCATAAAGTGTTTTTTATCATATATTAAAAATATTTAAAGTATAAAAATTCATAATAAATCATGTAGTTCTGTCCTGTGAGTGATGTGAAGCAGGAGAATGAATTTGGCAGATAAAGCAGCAATAGAGTGGAGGCCATCTGGTAAAGAGGAAAATACAATGTTAAATAATCAGAGATGTATATCTGTTATGGTGACCCAAAAGAAAATAGCTGTCCAAACCAGATTTTAACAAGTTTTTGAACAGTTGAGGACATTTCCTAATGATTGGATGGCCATTAGTGAAATCCCTGCATTTGAAGAGATCAGAAGAGATGAGTCAGTAAACTGGTTAGTCAGATGTCAGTCTGACCAAACTACAGGAACATTTAATTCAGGACTCAGTCAAAAAATAATTAGAGGCTGAAAATATAACTAATACTGGCCAATATGTTTGCCTGGAAGTAGGTATAGTCAAACAAGTGTCACTTTTTTGATCTGGTTAATTAAAAAAAAGAAAAAGTTGAATTTCTCCAATGAATTTGATTTACCACCACGTGACTTTTAGACAAAAAATTGGCAGATTATACTGAATTAATAGGGCACACATTAGATAGATTAAAACTCGCTGTCTGACAGCTCTTGAAACAGAGTTTTTAATGTGTAGAAATCCATGAGTTGAGTTGCTGCTAATGCAGTCTTCATGGGATTAGGTTCTTAATCCAGCTCTCTTCAGCATTTCCATCAATGAGATAAATCTTTACCAGTAAAATCTGAAAGTGCCACAATGGTTTTAAGTTGACCGGTAATAAGTGCAGTAATGAGTGAAATGCCTAACCAGAGGTTCAACATCTATTAGAGTAAGTTCATAAACAAAAAATGTTTATGGGTGTAGCACCCATCAACCAAAACTATGGATCAAATTTATAAGATAGAAGACAGTAAAAAAGAATAGCAACTGCAAATTAATCTCAAAAGTAGGAAATACAAGACAACAGCTGTCTCAATATAGGATTTAGGATTGATATTTGAGTAAATATGGTCTCAGGAAATACCAAGAAGGAACTATCATGGAAAATACACAATATTGTCACTGTTATAATTATAGGATTGTTTTTAAAGGAAATGTTGTCCAACTTTTTCAGACAAAATGACACTTGGAAAGAAAATTGGCAATTTCTTCTTCCAGAAATGTCAATACAAAATATTAGATATTTCCAAACATTCTTTTAGCTCTCTTGGCCACAAAATTTATGTTGATTTTGACCACACTTCATGAATAACTTATATCCCTCTAGAGCCACATTTTCTTGATGGGTTTGTTGGGATTTTTTTCCTAATGAATGTACCCATTCAAAAAATACTCATTCATCTCTGATCATTACTCAGCATTATTAGAAAAGCTATGAAATTTCTTGTGGCTTCTTGAAATAAAACAGAGTAAGAAAAGGAAAGTTGATGGAGGGCAAGTATTATCTATTTCTGTTTGGGGAAAAAAAAACTTTTCCATGTGATTTTAGTGCAGCTACAGACATGTGGAGAAATTACATAGCAATAGAAAAGGCAGGAATTTTAGGGTATTTTAGTGTTCAAGACCCAATTTATAAGGGTAATTTAGTATTCAAGACCCATTTTATAAGAATGCTCAGAAGTTAAAAGTAAGAGGAATTCAAACTTAAAATTACACCCAATTTTCTACTAGTGGCAGTTGCAGAATATTATATCTGTTCATCAGCCAACATGGCAGATTTCCTGTTATTTGGAATCTTCAAAGTATCTCTAAAAATTTTTTGGTTTAATCTACCTTCAGGAAAAAGAAATTCAGACAATATACCCTACGTTCAACAGATCATCATTACCTGTCTTTTCATGCACAGAAGCTAGAAAATGAAGTCAAATCAAGCTAAAAAAATTCACCATTAAAAATAAAGAAAATTGTATTTAAAAAACCCTCTCAGAATTAATGGACCTTTTGTAAAAAGGTTTGAATTTAGGCTTTCATAATTGTACTCTTAGCTCATGCTCAGATAATTCAGAATGCTTTAGATTTCTTCTGAAAAAAAAAAAAATTAGTAACTCCCAACTCAGCCTCTGAAACTCTCTCTAGAGCATCAGTGATGTTCAGTTACTATTTCTCTCCCTGCAGCTGGGATAAAACACCTCTTTCTGCCTGTAAATTCTCTGAATTCCCCCGTAAATGCTGGTCTGATGTCACATGGTTCTCCCTACCCTCAGAACACTCTTTTGTATTTGTTTTATTTCTGGACACTGTCTATGTTTAATTCTAAGTAATTTTTCTAAAGGTACCCCTGAGCATATGCACTGTACATCCAATTTGGTCATCTTACTACATATGCATACAGTTATATACATTTCACTTAATCTGGATCCCAGCAAGAATATTCTGTTGGGAACATGAAGCTCAAAGACAGCCTAGGTGACATCCTGGGTTGGCATCATCCAGTGCATGCAGCAGGAAAGGGAGAATTCTGCCCTTCTGCTCCTGTGCTCAGGTGAGACCCCACCTGCAGAGCTGCCTCCAGTCCTGGACTCCCAACAGCACAAGGACATGGATCTGCTGGAGCCAGTCCAGAGAAGGCACCAAGATGATCAGAGAGATAGAGCAGCTCTGCTGTGAGGAAAGGTTGAGGCAATTGGGATTGTTCTGCCTACAAAAAAGATGGCTTTGGGGTGGCCTAAATGTGACCTTCTAGTACCTGAAGGAAGCCTGCAAGGAAGGTGGAGAGAGACTATTTACAAGGGCCTAGTGTGACAGGATGAGAGGGAATGGCTTCAAACTGACAGAGAGTAGGTTTATACTGGATATGGAGGATAATGAGCTACTAAGCTACTATCCATCACATTTGAGTAATTGTAGAAGTGATGTGATGAAATCTGCACTGACTGGAAAAGGGAAAACATAACCTTCATTATTAAAAAGGGAAAATGGAGGAGAAGGGAATACAGGTGATCTTGCCCCTGATATGTAACAGCTGTATTAATTACCCAATTCAGCCTATCCTCTGATAAGTCACAGTCATATCCAATAAAAAAAGTATGATAAAGGAGTGTGGGTTAGCTGGTGAGGGGGATCATGAAGAGGAAGGATCTTGGAGAGAGAGAATCACTGCTTTGAGGTCAGTCTGGGTCCTGTTGGAACCTGCAGTCATAGTCTGGCTAGGTAAAAGCCTGCATTCAGACTCTGTAAACTAGTATGTGCAGTCATAGTTTAGCAGGAAATAACCAGCAGTCAGAGGCTGCAAGGGAAGCCTACAGTAGAAGATTCCTGCAGCCAGAGTCAGTGAATAGATTGAGTCAGGATGGCTGAGCTGGAAAAAGGAATAAACCAGGACTCTTTTCATGCTGTGGAAAACAAGAAGTCTGTGTCTCGTCTCATTTCTACCCTCTAATAAGAGGGCTGCTGCAATAGGAAAAGGCCCAAGGGTGTTGGGAAGACCCAAGGAACTACAGATAAGTCAGTCTCACCTAGGTGTCTGGCAGGACCACAGAGCAGCTTTTTCTGGAAAGTGTGCTAAGGCACTTGGAATGTATGGAGGTTACTGGTGACAGCCAACATGGACCCACTAAGGGCAGATTGTGCCTGGCACTTTCAGAGGCCTTCTCTGTTGGGATTGCAGTATTAGGGAATGATAGAAGGGCATGTGACTTCATCAGCTTGGATGTCTGCAAAGCATTTGACTCTTATCTCCCATGAAATCCTTGTCTCTTAACTGGAGAGGCATGGATTTGACATGTGACTTGAGTAGATAAAGAACTGGCTGAATGGTCTCACTTAAAGAGTTGAAGTCAACAACTTGATGTCCAAAAAGAGGCCACTGTTCAGTAGCATTCTCAGGGCTTGGCATTGGGACTGGTGCTGTTTAACAGCTCTGTTGATGACATGAGCAGTGGTATCAATGCACCCCCAGCATGATTGCTAACAACACCAAGCTGTGTGGTGAGGTCACACACTGGAGAGAAAGGATGCCATCCAGAGAGACATGGACAGCATGGGGAGGTGAGAATGTGCAAACATCAACAAGTTCAGAAAGGTTAAGTGCAAAGTGTGCCTGGTTTGGGGCAATCCCCAGCACAGATACAGGCTGAGAAAGGAATAGGTTGATGTCATTGGTCAACACAGTTTGGTTTTTAGTTAAGGAAGAGTACTGGCCTGTCAGAACCTGTTGATTTCCTACGGAAGGGACAGGCACCTATCAGA
>VWYO01014572.1:146537-158883 GCA_013400275.1 Rhadina sibilatrix | reverse complement strand
ACCTGATTTGGAGATTGAAATTGTAATAGCAGTCACAAAGTCACCCTGCACTTGCTGGAGTGAGGAGGGGGAAACTTGTGTTGTCCCTCCTGATGTGACTCAAAACTGTTTTCAGACAGAAGCCAAGTTTCAGACTTCTGCATTAAAATTGTTTCACAGAACCCATGGAGTCCTGGACAATCTTCCTAACTTTATCCAGCACTTTGTTCTTTTCAAAGTTCAGTTTGCACTTGAAGCTACAGAGAAAACTGCCAAGGAAGCCGAAATGATTGCTGGCAAACAAATGCGAGATTAGGACTGATTCTCTCTGCCAGTTGACAGATATTGTTTAGATGGTCTCTGTAGGTTTACTGCTGCTAGTCCATTTATTAAAAATTGTGATAGTTTTTAGTCTGGTCGGTACAGATTGTCAGCAGCCATTAAGTACCTTACTTAAGGTACAGAATATTGTCTGCAAGAGTCATATTAACAAGCATAACTTCTGAAAACAGAATAATCATTCCTGTGTTTAAAAACCTTACCAGTTAGTTATATGAGGCAGCTGCCATAACTGTGGTACTTCAGAGCTCTTCCTGAGGCAAAAACTGCTGCAAGTGCAATGTTAATTTTATTTAATTATGGAAAGAATTGGAAAATGTTTACTTGCAACCAACAAAAAAATTAGCTAAATGCTGAGAAAGCATCAAACTGGCTTACTGGGATATCCAGAAAGATCATGGAAAGTCACTTCCACAGATGGTGTTTTTGTGAGGAGAACCAACTCTTAGAGAAGGGTGGAAGTGATTAATCCTGGGACTTGTGCTGTATGTGAATGTTTTGTTTTTACAGAATTTGTGTGTACATTTTAGGAGCAGAATCACTGAGGCTGATACCATGATAGAAACAAGCCATCATGAAACATGGTTACACCTTTTAAAGCCTTAATGGAATATCATGTCTGTCAGTGAACCTCCATGACCAAAACTATCATCCAAATCAACTGCAGTCCTTAGTACAAGATGAGCTATATTTGCTAGGCATGAGTCAGAAGAGATTTATGATGTCATCTTATATAACTTGTGATATCCAAGATAGGTGCACAAAGGAAATAGATATAATAAAGATAATCCACCTTAACACTTCTGGAACAGCAGATGGAAGACAGCTGAGGTGCTTTATGGGGGAGAAAATGACAAAAACAACCTGTGCTAAAGTTAAACCCAATGTGAGACCCAATGTGTCTCACTGTTTGACTGCGAAAGCTTCTTGTTCTCTGAGCAATGATTGTGCCCTGTCCAGGATTTCTCAGTGCCTAGTGGCTCACTTTCTATGCTCAGTTAGAATTCAGAAGAGATGCTTCTCCCCAAAAGCCTCATAACTTCACATTTTAACATGATCATATTGACTTTTAGTGGTCTGCAATTGAATTCACTTGAGATTGCAGGAACTAAGTTAATTTTCTCACTTAACCTGCAAGAAGTTCTGTCCACCCTTTTTCAACTGCTAGATAAGACTGAGGAAGATAGGTCAAACAGCAAGTTTAGCTTTGCAGGTCCTAGCTTAGAAACTCTGGATCTTTCCCTTGCAACAAAGCAAATTCACCATGCTTGAGATCCTTCACTCACCTTCAGCTTCTGGGTGTTTATAGCCAGTATCTTTTCTGCACACTTAGAAAACATGTTCAGTTTGATATAATTTATGTTTGTATCATTGCCATGTTATTTAAATTGTAGTGAAGAATCTGAGACACGGTTAAGGAACATACTCTGCTTCAAATATCTTGGTGGGGTTGCACCTTTTTAGAGGATGGAAAAGGGATGAGAACAAAAAAGATATTAAAGAGCAAATTAAAAACAAATTCCTGGAGCTGCTCAAGGAAAACCCATAGGCTGTGTCCCTGTAGAAGAAACAACCATTTTTCTTCAGAAATGCATGACAGAAAGTACTGAGGATTTGGGCTGTGGTAGGTCTTAAAGCTTCCTTAACACTAACCTTCACATTCAGATTCAGTCAAAAGTTTGTCTCACAATAACAGCACAATTAACTAAGATTTTTTTGCACTAGAAAGAAATCTTTTGTTTACTTAGTTTCCTTTCATATTTATGTCCTCTGCCTTCTTTGCAGCTGAATATTAGACCACACACATTTTCATTTTGTGTTCTAATCTGAACAGGAACATTATTAAATTATGAGTGACAAAATTATGAGTGACATAGAAATTATCAACCAACATCAAAAAAAAATGAATTTACCTGTTTGAGCATTTAATGTTACAGAGCTTAGTCAAAGAAGTTTAAAAAAATTCAAGTGTATAAAGAGGATTTACAGTGTTAAGTCATGAAATAGAATCATGCATTTTCATTGCACAAGTAATTAATTTGAAACTGGAGTTCACATTTGTGTATCATTGAAATAAGGCAGAATACCATGGTGTGAGATGTCCTTGTTAAATCAAAAGTTTCAGACCCAAATCACAAAAAATAGCAGGGAACAGTGGGGGAATATTGCCTTGGAAATCTGATTGTTAGAATCAAGTCCTCCCTGAAAAATGCAAAGGTGAGAGTCAGGAGGAGGTGATGAGGAAATTTCTGTGATTCTGGAGTTACATACTAAGTTTCAAGAACAGAAGCAAAAGATCCAAGAAAACTAGAAAATATAATAGAAGTTATATTACAAGAAAAATATCCACTGAAATACATTTAAGGAGTATACCAATCTGCTTCATACATTGGTGGAGGTACCTCTTTTGAGTATGGTAGAGTAAATCTCAGAGCTGGGAATAAAAGGCAATAGAGAACAGAGGCATTGAAAAGCAGAGGTATGGTGGTATCTTTATATCTTCTGAAGACAGAGATACTCTTCTAAAGAGTGATTCAATCCACTCATCTTAAATGCTTGTATGAGGAATTTAGCCGCTGTTGCATCTGGCCATCACTGTGGACCAGAGACCCTAGATGAAGGGGTTGAAAAATTACATCATTTTTAGATGGCAAAATGTCAAATAGTAAAAAAACCCCAAACCCCAAAAAAGGAGACATGCACTACACCCTCTGCATATATAGTCAGTTGCTTTTTTGAAGATGGATAGTTGTAGTTTTTCTTTAGGACAAGATAATGCACTGCTTGATAGGTTAAATGCAGCCAGACTCCTCATGCACAGCTGGAGAATATCTACCAGCAGCAGGAAAGTAAGATAAAAGAACTGGGATGAAAGGCCCTACATAGAGAAAAAGGAAATTATTATAAAAAGCATAAATTAATTTTAAAAGATTCCTGAGTTACTTTTAAAGCATGATATATTTTTCCCCATGAGACACCTATAACATAATACCTAGTGTTTCCTTATGCATTTATTTCCATTTATTCTTTGATTGCAAAGATTCATTTGTCAGCAGAAGCTCACTTAAAAGTGCAAAAAAGTAGGATTTTGTAGTGACTGATATATTTTGCATTGATGTACATGAAGTAGGAAAAAATCTATGAGAAGTAATATCAAAATCTGGTTTAGAATATAAAAAATGTTGCATTGGTTGTCTAACCCAATTTAAATTATTTTAGTATCTGAATTGCCAGATGGAATGATGAATATTGAGACACAGTAAAATTGCTCCTTTCAGTAAAGTATCTGAAAGACAGAAATACATGAAAGTAATGTTTAATCATTTAACAACAGTGCAGTGTGACAGAATTTTTTTTTACCATGCCTTTACTATTAAGTAATAGACATAAATCTATTTCCAAAATGTTTACAAGAAAAAGAAAACAAAAAAAATGGAGATGCTGGAAGTTCTGCAAGATTCAGCCCGCTGCATGTTGTGTGCGTGACCTCATGTCTCTCGCAAACCTGAGACAATAACAAAATACACAATGTTTGTTCAAGCCATAGAGCCCTAAGAGGTGAAATAAGTCTTCAAAATGCAAAAGGTTGTTTCAAAAAGAAAATTAATAATAAGAAGTCATTATGGGTTAGATTTGTGTTGGAAAAGAACAGCCTATGCTATGACAATAATTAAGAACTGGAATATAGTGCTCAGGGAGGAGCATAGCAAACATCCATGGGGAGAACATCTGTGGAGGGTTTTCTCACCTTGTTTTTTAAAAATAGGTTATGCAAGGTCCTTTCAAGAGTGGTTTGAACACAATTGCTCCTTCTGTTGGCAAGCAGTTGGACTAGATTGACCTCTCAGTGTCTTGCTGTGAGTTCTATATTCTGCAGTTATAGGAAATACAGATTACTTCTCAGCACAGAACCAAAAAATGGTGTTAAACAGGGTGGCAGTTAACACACACATAGATATTTCCATGTTGAGGTTGAATAGATTATGCATGGTTTAATGTGAGCACAGAGATATAAATGTATGCTTGACTACAGAGAAAATAGAAAATCCTACTATTTGTAAGAAAATGCTACAATAAATATTATTTATCAGAAAAATATCAAAATACTCTGCATTCTGATTTTAAGACGTATTTTAATTTTAACACATTTGGTGCAGCAGACTTTTATTGTGTAGGCCAATAAAGCTCCTTTTTACTTACTTGAATGAATATCCTCATTTGTGCACCAGAGAAAACCAGAGAGAAATGTTGGCTAAGAAGCAAACTCAGAATTATGTAGTCATAGAGCTGACTGACACCCAGGCAAAAAGGTGCCATGTGGACCTTGAGTTTGATGGAAGCCTTACTCAGCTACTGTGACATTGCAGATTCACTTACAAACTATGGCATTGCAGAGACTGGACATTTAATTCATGTGTTTTCACAATAGGTGTGAAGATAAAGATAAATTAAATGTTCTTGTGTTCATGATGGCCTGGTTTCAGCCGGGGCACAGTTAAGTTTCTCCCCAGCAGCTGGTATAGTGCTGTGTTTTGGATTTAGGGTGAGAATAATATTGATAACATTGCAACACTTTAGTTGTTACTAAGCAGTTTTTACACTAAATCATGGGACTTTTCAGCATCCCATGCTGCCCTGCCAGCGAGTAGACCAGGGAGCACAAGAAGCTGGAAGGGGACACTGCTGGGACAGCTAACCCCACATGACCAAAGGAATATTCCAAACCATATAACATCATGCTAAAAAATAAAACGGGTGGAGTTGGCTGGTGGTAGTGGAGGGGTGTGGAATGGGCATCTCAGTGCTTTGTGACTGACAGTTTAAACTCAACCTACAAGTTTTATATTTTTATGGATTCTTTTCCCTCGCCCAATGAATGAGCAGCTGCATGGTGTTTAGCTGTATGCTGAGTTAAACTGTGACACTAGAAGATCAAGGAAATATTATTTACATTTGCTTTCCACCTTGCCAGGATTTTACCCAATAGATGTGCAGCTCTTCTATCTAATGAAATCTAACACATAAAATTGTAGTAATATATTTTTAATTAATAGAGAAAAATGAGAGTAGGTGGACTTTATATGAGTCTGCTTGGAAATAATTAAGAAAACTTTTTCTTCCAAAATAGCATATATAACAGAATTCATTATAATTTAATGAAGAATAAATTGTATTTATTAACATTGCTGATTTTTTTTTTTTTTTTAATTATGGCAGTCTATAACAACTTTGTTTCCTTATGTCTGTCAAGAATTCCATGCAGCACTGGAAGCAAAAGCTAGTATATATGCCTTCTAATCTGAGACACAATATGATTTATTTTAATTGCCAGAGTTGTCTCAATCACTTGCCAGTGAGTCTGTAAGTTTACTAGGCTTGCTTTTCAGTTCAGGCCCCATAAGCACTCATGGCATGGTTATACATGGATATCTTCTCAGGATCCAGCTTCAGTTCAGAAAGCATTAAGACAGTACTGTGAGTGAGCCCTGAAAGAGTTCCTCACACCAATATAACGGGTAATTTCTCACAGTATGAGTAATTGTACCTCATCAGCTATTGCCTTGTTGCACACACTGAAATGCCAAGACTTTCAGTTGTTTCCCTCTCACAAGAGTCAACAGCAAGTGTCAAGTGAAGAAAATAGAGTGTCAGCAAGGGGATGCTGGCCACACAAAGAGGTACTATTAGCAAATGTGCAAACGTGCAGCTGTTAATGTTAGAGCTGCCATGAAGCCCAAGGACTTCATGGATTGCTGTGTTCTGCAGCAGAGAAGTGAAGAGGTGACTCATCAGGCCCGAGCAGCCCTGCTCTGTAAGAGTATTTACATTTTCAGATAGCAACTAAGTTTCCTAAAAAGAACAAGAATGGTTCCCTTGAGGGAATTTTAATTTCATTTTTCAAATCCTCATTTAGTATGCACTACAGCTGAAAGACAGACCTAGGAAGATCTTTGTTGAATTATGAGTACAGATACAGACATTTTTCAGATACAAGAATTTTTCTCAAATTCAGTCCATACTGGAAATCTTTTGGTGTTCTTCTCCTTTCACTTTCTTATAAATAAAGATTATACCAAGTTCTTCATGAGATGATCACCTACCACAAACTTTGTGAGACCATTTTGTAACCTGATGATATAGTTCAACCACTTGAACATCTCAGGAAATTTTCAGGCCTCGTTCTGAGTAATTCTGCCTGATTTTTAATACTTTCCAGTATTTATTGGACTGTGAAAAAGCACAGAACTAGCCACTCTTGTGTAATGTTTCTGCTTCTCATGTTCTAGAGAGCTCAAGTACAGCAAACTGAAGACATTAATCATTGGAATGGTAAGAAACAGATCTTAGCCTAGCACTGGAAATTATGAAATCTGGGTTATATAACCCTTGACAAATTGTGTTTCTGTTGATCAAACGGAGACTTAGCTCCTTTTTTTCAGAGTGGTAAAACAGAAACTAGAGCATACAGCTAATCTACCACCTGCTTTCCCATTCTTATTTTCACAAATAATAATCAGCTGAAAGGATTGGAGTATATTTTCTAAAACTGAAAACTGGAGGCCCTTCCCCTTAAGATAATACATAAAATATTAGGGTATTTCGTGTGGAAAATCATACTGTAAGTGAGCAGAAGAGGCCAGGGCAGGATTAGCAATAGGGACTCAGTTGTATTTCCGACTACTCCCTCTTCTCAGAAGTCAAAGTTTACCCAGGAATCTTGCAGAAATCTGGTCCTGTCTTGACAGAATGGATGTGAGCAGGGAAGAATTGGCCTGAAGTACTGGTACCAGATGTAGGGCATGGCCATGGCACAGAGGTGTTGTCTGTGTATAAATGAAATCAAAGAAATACAATGGAGTTAGCCTGAAAGACGTGTGTATCTCAGTGTCATCCTAAGAGCGGGGAAAGAAACATTCTGCTTCTAACCAAGCAAGTTTAGGGGTAATTTTGCTTTAGTAATTTAGTTGATTGTTTGATTTTTTTTTTCGCTGCTCCATAGTAAGTTACAATGACAACTCAAAACGGGAAACCTTCATAGAAGTCCAAATTAATAATCTACTTATTCAAAAAATGAAAAATATTATCGTAATGTATGACCTCAGCAATAGTTTGGTCTTGTTTAGAAGTACAGACTTGGGAAAAAGCACTAAATTACCAAAGTAATTCCCATATCCCTTTCAGAATATAAACAAAGGATGTTTCTATACTGACAGTGGGGTAGGCAGACAATCAACAGGGTTGGCACCTTTTAAATAGAATCACTAATGCTTTTTGTGTGGCAGTAGTGTTGCAGCCTTATTGGAATTGCAAAGAAGATGAAGAAGGGCAGGCGAGGTGAACAAAGTGATAAAGGATTTTAAATGATCCCTTTGTGCAATATGCAAACTCCTCTTTACTTTACTGAATTTGTTAGATCTAGCTGAATTACTTGGGGTGAATAATTTATGTCACTACTTTTGGACTTCTTTTCCATCAAATGGATTAATTCAAGGTCTCTACATGAAGTGGAATGATGCTTGATTAATACTTTGGTAACCTTATTTCCTATTTACAAATTATTTCAAATAACACCAAATTATTTGCAACCATATCTTCATGTGAGTTTGACCAACCAACAATAAAGAGTGCTGTCAAAATAATAAAAACTCATAATGTATAAATAAAAAAAATCCCTTTTAAAAACATACTTTTAATTTTAAAAAACACCTATAAATGGATCAGTGATAAGAATTTTTTTATTGGCCTTCAGATAATGCAGGAAACATGAGAAATATAATGCAGGTTTCTTTGGAACTCCCTGTCCTCACAGTTAATTTGTGATTCAAAAATAAAGGTTTTTTCTGATTGTGCAGATTATGTAGAGAAGAACATACAGACAGAATTTAGAGCTGCATTTGAAATGGTCCACAGGACAGACAATTTCTGGGGGTTTAAAACTGGTGTGATTACAGAGGAGTCATTGTGAGAGGAGCAAGGATTGTTCCTCCATGGGTGATTTGAATCCAGACGGCCAGACAGAAACAAAGCACTTGAACCCAGGTGTCCCTTATCTCCTTCCTTCAAACATGAGATCTGCATGCATTACAGTCCTGCCACAATTTGTCTTCTGCAGGAACCACACAAAATTAGCATTCTGTGTAACATCAGTTTCTCTGGGGTATCCTGAAGGAGGGGAATGAGAATCCACAAAGGTCCAAAATGTGGAGAAGTTTTGACTTAATAGCCTCACTTACTTACAGGCAAAGCTCCCCTCCCCCCAGCCCCCCAAGCTTATACAAGCTGAAATAAATTAAAATGTCCTAGCTATAGTTGTTCTCTCTGCAACTTTGATTCTGTGAGTGGATATGAATTCAGAACTCTTTACGGTGCTATATGGATAACTAACCATCTGTAACTGCTCTTATTTTATGGAAATATCAGTATCTTAAGAAACAATTTACTGATCACATAGGAACTGAAAAAAATTGCTCTTCAGCCATGATGTTGACTCTGCAGTGACATGAATTGCAAAAGTGGGTATTCTAAAAGTACAAAAAGAGGTTTTTGGCTAAATCCAGAAAGCTGATTTGTTAACTGGAATGGCAGCATTTTATAAAACTACTCTTTATTATTATGATTCCTCTCTGAAAAAGTTGGAATTGTTGAGTTATTTTGATTCTTTTACTGAAAAGATAATTAGAGTTTTAGATTTGACAGAATAATACTAATAATTCAGAACCGTCAGAATTTGTATTTATTGTTTGCATTTTTTAATTTGTATTTATTTTTCCTGTGTGAATTGTACCTAGCAGATGATTAACATATAATAGGTTTTAAGAGAAAGGTAATAAAAACTGCAGAGGTAGGAGGGTGCTAAAATGTCTCATAATTCTGTGCATCCTTTATTGAAGTGATTTGACCATATCTTCCTATTTCAAATAATGTTCTACATCAAAATGTAGAGTTTAACAAAAATAATCTATTAGTTGCATTTCTTTGGGCAAAAGTAAGTTTGAATTGGGTCATATTTCACAGCTAATTCAATTAGCTTCAGAGAACAATACCTTTGAAAGATTTGTCTGAGGCTTTGCTCAAAGGACACTACCTAAAGGAAGACTGTATTTTGTTATTAAATGGTTTTGTTGTTAGCATTTTTAAATGAAGGCTGCCCTCATTTTGCTTTGTTCTTCATTTAGATAGTTCACTAGATAAGAATGTACTGCATGCACAGAGAAGCAGGAAACATATTCTTTAAACAATTTCAAGAAATGATATCCTGCTTGCTTGTTATTGTTTTGCTGGAAAGAAACCCCAAACCATAGGTCCAAAATAAATCAGTGTGCTTTAAATGTCAATAGATTTCTATTGTTATTGTAGTAAAAATAAGCTACCATATTTACTGGTTTATCATTAAAGAGAGCATCAGCTGAACTGAGAATACAATATTCATATTTCATTTTTGTCTTTAGGGCAAACGAGTTTTTCTGCAGCTAGGTGTGGTGTGTGATGGAGATGATAATATGTTAAGCCTTGATTTTGTAAAAAAGTGAAGGTGGTTTGGCTGCACCAGGACTGTCAATCTGTGTGTGACCTGCTATGAGACTGGATCTGGCTTTTTATGTCTTGTGACAAGAGAGCTCACATATCTTCTCATCATAGCATTTGGCTGCCTTGATTTTTTACTCACAGAATCACAATATCACAGAATCATCAAGACTGGAAGAGACCTTCAATCACTTAGTCCAATCATCAACTCAGCACCACCATAATCGCCCCTAAACCATATCCACCTCCAGACACCTCCTGAACATTGCCAGAGATGGTGACTCCACCGCCTCCCTGGGTAATTTATTCTAATGCCTAAAGTCTCAGTGAAAAAAAATTTCTATCTAATCTGAACTTCCCCTGGTGCAACTCAAGGGCATTTTCTCTCATCCTTTCACTATACACTCAGACAAAAGACTGAGAAAAGATACCTACCTTACTACAACCTCCTCTTTATGTCTTTCTAATACAAATAAAATTTCTCGGGGGAAACAATGATAGGACCATGACCAGTTCTTTAAGGCCAGCTACCTTGCTCCCAACTAGATATACAGCAGTGCAGTATTACTATGAGATAAAAATCTCATTAGGTTTTCTAGCTTTTCTCTTTGGTTACTGTCGGTTGCTCTTACATGCTCACTGGCATCTATGTTAAGGCTTATAGTGATCTTAATTTTTTTAGATACTGCCTTGCAGTACTTTGCTCAAATATGTGGATTTGAGGATGCTTTGGAGGGGCCATCAGTTTTAACATCACAGAGATTTGTTGAGGGATTTTTAGAAAGCTTTTCTCTAGAATAAGGACAAGATTAAATTTTGTTCCTTTGATTTGGATATATTCACAGAAATTAAAAAGTTGAGTTCCCATAACTCTTGTATTGCTCACTGACTTTGAATTATGACATCACATACGATGTGTGTCTGTCTGACTGCAGAGCTTCTTTCTCTCTCTCCACACTCCTCTTTAGTCAGATTGCTCTCACCGCTCTTGGATATCACATGAGAGCATCTAGCAGTGGGTGCTTGGAAACAGAGCAAGAGTAGGAAAAGTGCACTTCTCCCTATACATTCAGTGATAATTTGAGTATTAGGGCTACAGTCATCTTCAAGAGTACTGCAGGTACTTGCAGTCTAATAATTTTTACGTATATCACTTTTAAAGAGCCTCTTACAATTGGGCGTCACCATATCCTGTGAATTTAAAAATACTGAATTTAATACTGAGAGTTTAAGACTGAGAATTTAATGTCTCTTGGCAAGACATTAATGATCTTTTATATCTTTTCCATAATACTCCTGTTTTATCAGTTCTCCAGCCCATAAGTCCTAATCTATTCAGTTATTGTACAGAAGCAGCTTCATGCCTCCTTTCCTTCCTTCTTGGTGTTGTTCTTGGTTCTGCTACATGTCCTTGACACAGACGTGATCAAAGTAATCCACATAGCATTCAAGATGTGGACTTTCTCAAAACTGGATTGGAATTTTTGTCTAATTTTCTTTATCTCTCTCCAGCTTTTCACCAGGTGTGTGTTTGTAAACTCTGTTGCACAATGAGAAGATGAACAATCCACAACGATTCCAAAACCTCTTCCCTAAACAACAGGAACAAGTTTGGCGTCTGTTAGGGTATATGAGCTGGCAGGATGGTTTTCCCACACAAATATTTCATATTTCTTTACATTTCCATCAGAGAAATTAAGTGGTAGGGTAGTAAGCCCTAAGCTCTAAGGTGAATATCATTGCCTTATTCATTGTATACTTCCCACATTTATTTCCCTTCTATGCCTGACCAGCAGATTCACTGACTTTGGTTGCAACTCTGTCCTAAGTGTAATAAATGTACTTGTCTCATTACATTCATTCCTAAATCTACTGGGTTTTTTTTGTTTGTTTGTTCCCCACCACAGACAAAGCTTAACCCTCTCCTTTTTTTTTATCAGTGTATATCCCCTGCAGAACCTTTCTCCCTCTGAGCTAAACTGATTTATTGCTTGTAATTTCGCATCTTGTTTGCTGTTTTGTCAATTTGCCTGGGGCTTGTCAAACTTATTACAGAATTTTAATACATGCCATCTGCTTTTCTGTACTATGTGATGAAAGATATGGGTCTTCCCAGTGTATCTGCCATCAGTTTTGACTTTCAAAGATGATACTTTCTCTTAAGAATGTAGAATTATATTTTCACTGGTATTTCTTGCAGTGACTTGAATCTACATTTATCTCATTTAACTTCAGGGACCTACCTGAGGTGTCTGTAATAAGAACACAGTTGTCTTTGGTTCATTGTGGAATCAATACAGTGAAAGTATGCATAAGATGATTCACTCCATGTAAGGATTGGCTCAGAAATCTCAGAAATACCTGTCTTTCTCTGTCTGAGACTAATATGTAGAACCTCAAAGGCTAGTGCTGATAATTTAGATACTCCAATTGCATGCTGATGTTATATGAATTAATTCCAGGCTGTGCTATTTTAAAATGTGAATTCTTCAGAGCCACAGAC
>VWYO01014572.1:126277-146509 GCA_013400275.1 Rhadina sibilatrix | reverse complement strand
CAAAAAATATAAAAAAATATAATAGAAAAAAAAAAAAAAAAAAAAAAAAAAAAAAAAAAAAAGGGGGGGGGGCAAAAGGTAAAGAAAGAAAAACAAATAAAGGAGAAAAAAATTTAATAAACATCCTATTTTATCAAGTCAGAAAAGGTATAAAATTTTCTCAGACTTATCTTGACAAAGATCATTGTTTTTGTGAGCAGCTGTTATTGCAACAGTTATTATTAAGAACATTGCTGGTACTTCCAGACAAGACAAATACATATGAGTATGAATACAGCTCACATGGATAAACAAAAAAAAAAAAAAAAAAAAAAAAAAAAGATGTATTGCTACTTAAATGATCTTTAAAAGGAGTGGAATAATTATTTTGCCATATTCTTCCCCTACTAAAAGTCACCAATCTCACCTGGCCTTGACTCTGGAAGAGAAAAATAAAGGTCAATTGGGAAGGAACAGGTTTTCTATAACATCTCCTTCAACAAACAGAAAATTAGGCATTTCTGCTGGATGGAATAATAGAGATTTTTCCATTTGGAGTACAGATAGATGCCCTGTAAGGCACTTGTTTATGCATAACTGTATTTATGAGATAATTCAAAAGACTGCCATGACCTGTCACAAGGGCTGTGTACACTATGATACAGAATGGAGAACATTGCCAGCCACACACTATCTAGCTCAGAAAGGTCTGAGCCTGTGCCAGGATAACCTTTTTAGCTTAGTTGAGGAACACCCACAGGACTACGGCCCTCAAAGGATGATTTTTGTAGTGCGGATCAAAAATGTCTGGAAATACAAAAGGGACCTAATTTTCTGTAAGGTTTTTTTCTCTGTTTTGAATTCTCTGTGCACACTTGAGGTTAAAGGGGATAATAAATAGGTTGCTTCTCACATTAAAGCAAAAGGGGATCTCATTAAATAAGTTTTCCTTTCTATTATGTAAAACACCTTTGCTGACCTACTACAGAATTCAGTAATCACTGACCGAAAGGAGCCTAGCCCCTCATTACAGAAGATAACCTGATACCTCTGCTATTGTTATCATTCTCTGATGAGGGCAAGGGCTGCACAGAGCCCCTGAAACCATCTCTATGTCAATTCTGAAACATGAGACACCTAACATAGAAGAGTAAGTCCTCTAGAGCTCTTCTTCATTCAGCAGTTGCTCTCTGGAGGTTCCAACCTCATTCCTTCATCAGGTTAGAAGCTTAAGGTGGTTGTACTCAGAAGGCTACTTAGATTAAGTTTATGGAGCTAAAATGCTCTTTCTTTGTGAAACGAAAGTGCTCTCTGGAAGTGCTTTGCTTCTATCACATGTGTGTAAGTAACCACAATGTTTGAGGTAGAGGTTTGTTCCACCTAATCTTTACCTGAGTGCACAGAGGAGCAGAAGGACAGTGAGGTTTTCTATGTTCTATGTTTGTTCTCTGTGTTGGTTAATATAACAAGGATAAAAATGTGAAGACAGACAAGTGCATTGATCCACTGAAAACATACAAGATCTTCTATTACTTCTAGATTCGAGAAATCATAAGCTGGAGAAACATACAGAAACTCAAGAAATAGTTGTCCACTCATCCCAGTATTAAAAGTGTGGGGGAACAGGAGCATTTCAGCAGACCTCTGAAAAGATAGAGACAAAAGAGGATGAAGAGGAGATAAAGAGTTCACTGTTGGATATAATTTAATATAATTTAAATTCTGAAAAGAGCCATTCTCTTTTTAAAAATCTCTTCTGAATGTACCAAAAAATAAGCTAGCCAGATGCTAGCTTCACTGTACAACAGCCTTTTTATACTGGCAACACTAGAAATAATTAGTATCTTCATAGCATCGGGCAAATTGGCTCTACTGAATAGTCAGATACAAAAATGTGTGGGAATCTGTTGTCAGGGAGAATCTTCAACCATTGTGCTTTATAATAGCAAAGAACCGGATGGTGCAAAATGATTCTTGCCCAGATTTGAGTAATTTGGCATGGATGAGACTAGGCAGAAGGGAAGGAGGTAAATTTCTTTCTCATTTCTCAAAGCATCTCTCAGATATTAAGGAGGGAGGCAGAATCCTTGAACTCCTGAGACTTTATGACTGTGCTGAAGTTTATTCAGCAGAGGATTCAGAGGCCATTTCAGCAATACGTGTGCACATAAACTCAAACTGTCGTAAGTTGTAAGGGAACTGGACTCAGGTGAGACAATACAATTAGAAACATATGCTTGGTTTTAAACACTGCAGGTAAATTTTGTAGCTGGGAACAGCTGTTGTTATGACTGTTTTAAACACCTAAGCACAAGAAAGGACAAGGGACCTCAATAATAATATATGTGACAAGACTAAAACTACAGCCCTAGTGGAATTTTCTTTATTTTATTTTATTTAATTAAGGGTGTGGGATTAAGAACCAAAGCCATTTTAACATTCATTGCCTAGAATACGTTTTACATGTTTTCTCTTGGTCATTGCTCATGAAGAAATTTTAATATAGATGCTTAATTTTATAAAGCCTTAGAGTTCAATCCTTATTGTGTCAGATGTCCAAAACATCTCATTGGAGTAGTCTTGTGATAGGATTTTAAAGGTTCACCCTCTCTTCTCTAGAGCTAGTTAGAAGCCAGGCGAAATACTCAGAAAAATTATGCTGGACAGCAGGAAACCAAACCTAGGCATTGCTTTATGGGTAACACAGTCCAGTGCAGGAGTCACAAGACTCCTGTAGACACATATTGAAAATGTTTCTGTTGCTTTAGGGAGAGCCATATGAAGCTTAGTCACATCTACATGCAGATGCCACATATACTTAATAGGGAGATAAATCCCAGCCTCCAGGCCTGGTTCAGCTGCTAGTACAGACACCTTGTACCATATAAAATGTCCTGGGCTCTCCTGCCTAAGATTTGCTGCTGTTTTATGTAGACTTGGGACTCCTGTACATCCTGTGTCATAACTGTCAGCTGTACATGAACATGTCTGATAGTTTACATTTTGATGACACTGGATGCTCATATTTCAAAAATCACTGTATCTGAATCAAACACAATTATCTTTCCATTGATTTCAGATTCATTCAGAATTGACCAGTTAGTAACTAGAGATAAAAATGTCCATTTGCCTTAACACAGAAGATATTTTGAGAAAAAAAAAAAGTTTGCTTTGCTGTTAAGTTACTGTTCTATGTGTTAATAAGGGTCTAAGCCTTTGAAATTGTTGCTAAAAGCTCAGAACACTTCTCAGTTTATCCAAAACCAGAAAAAAAAGGGAAGACTTATTCACTTCATAAATCCCTAGCATTTAGTATTCCCAGGCATTAATAGCAACACCAGCTGATACTTCATTGATGAATTCTCAGGGAAAAGGTTCCTTTCTCATGGGAAAGGTTCCAGTTGTAACAAGAAGTTACACAGTGACATCCTACTGGAAATTACAGTTTCATCACACTTGGAATAACCTGTATGAATGTAATAGGATAATATTTCTCCGGGGGAAAAGAAAGTACCTGATTACCTCAATTTTCCTATAGTGGTAATGTTGTAAACATAATTTATCTAATCCTTGTTTTTGTTCAAGCAGTTCTGAATTCTATTTGATATTTATATTATTTATTTTCATAGTATATAAATGAAATAATATTTCATTTACATGACATTTTACTTTAGAAAATTGTTTTTGTCCACATGCAGGGTTTTCAGAAGTACAAGTTCATTCTTCTGGGGGACTGAAGGAAGTACTCTTTTCACTGATAATTACAAAAATCATGCTTTTGTGGTTAATTGGAAGGAAAAACAATCTGAAATGCTAGACTTCTCCTTTAGAATATGAGATTTAGTTGAAATGTGAAGCTATGGTGTCCAGCCGGCTACATAGCTATGAGTGCTGTGTCCTTAATACTGCAAGTAATGCAATGAGCAAGAGAGGGGAACCACGTTACTGTTGTGTTCTCTACTAATTGTCACTCCCCTCATCCGGCTCTGGATCCAAACCAGTTTTGGAGAGAGAAGGGGAATGCTGAACAGCTTGAAGTTTTGTAAAAAATAACAAAGAGCAATATATCGCCATCCTCATTCACATAACTCCATTGTTCATTCTACTCATACCTTTTTATTGAAAACATACACACCAGAAATGGATCTCATTCTTCATTCCTTTTTTTCCCTAAAAGTGGCATTCAGAAGTGCAGACCATTTTAATTAGCAGCTTCTAATACATCTAAGATCTATTATGTCAGGCTTGGAAGAAATTGATCCTTTCACAGTGAGAGCATTACAGAGAATGCCAAAATCCTTTCTCAGTCCATGTGATCTGTGCTGAGATGTATTCACTGGGAAATACCTTTCAACACATCACAGGGAATTTCATGCTAGTATATTAATATTAAGAATACATTTTTATAATTTTTCCACAAAGGTTTTGTTAAGAATTTATATGTGCTGTCACATACTAGGGTGTCTGTGTGTATGTTCCGTGGCACATAGAATAATGATAGCATAAACCTGAGGCACAGCATAAATGTCAGCACACTCCCTCAGCTATCTCATAGAACCACTTCAGCTTCTGAATGTGTCAACTTAAAAGTAGCTGCCTTACATCTACTGTATTCACCTACAATAGAGAGGCATCCACCTCTGTATTGCTGCTATTTTAGAAAATAGCTTACACTGACAACAATTCTGGTTTCCTTTAGAAAATCCTTGAAACAAAATGGTCATATCTGTTGCTTTCTTGTCTAAAATAAGTATCTGTCATTTATACTACACCAGACCTTTGGAGAGTGCTTTTCAAAAGGTAATAACTATTTTTTGCAGCACTCAGTGCATCAGGATTTGCTCATTTGTCAGCTGGGTAACTGAAGATGTAAGGAGGAGAACTGACTTAGTCAAGGCTGCGCATGAAGTTCATGATAGCAATAGGTGTAGGGTTCAAATCTTTTCACTGCTCTGTTGAATGCTTTTCCACTTTGTGAATAAAATATCATTTTGTTCTGTTTTTCTCAAGACTGAGGAAATAATTCATCAGTGGGGACAAATAATTTTTTTTCTTTTTTTTTTAGTATACAGAAATTATCTTAATTTGTAAACAATTATTTTCCAACTGGGCAGCAGTCAAAGCTGTTTTGCTATTGTTTTATGGATGATTTTTCACCTACTGAAGATTAGGTGACTTTTACTTTGTCTAAAGAAGGAGTTCCTGAGGTTTAGGATGGGAGATCAGATTTCCAAAGATAAAACCTCTCCATGCCAATACACAGTGGCTTGCTTCAATCAGGAAATATAATCCTATTTTTTAATACAATCCATAAAATAGAGTGGGGTTTTATTATATTCATTTTATGCTTCCCTCTGTAAAATAGAACTAAGGACTTTATTTTCAACAGAGGTGCATAACTGAATGAACAGTGATTCATCTGGTCAAATGTAGTCATCTGGGTAATAGCTTACACTGCTCATACACTAGAACTGACCAGTTCAGGTGTGGCAGTCCAGACTGAGACCTAAGTTTACTGATGAGAGCGTTGCCAATGTTGAATTCTGTTGCATCCAGAAATTTAGGACTATTTATTCTTATCAGCCTAGCTACCCCATACAGATAAGAAAGTAGATTTTTCCTCTCCTTCTCATGGGCATCTGTGGGGACTGACAGTGGTCAGAAAATAGATTTTTAGGCTCCAGGCAGTGGCCTGGAGTGTGGAAAAGCCAAGTACATCATACTCTCACTTGGCCTGGGAAATTGTAAGGAGGAAACCGAAACAATCCTTGTTGATAGCCTCTTCCTGACACGTGGTGTTTTCCAACTTGTTAACTGGCAAAGATGTTTACAAGAAGGTGTTGTTCTAAATGAGCAATCATATGCATTGTACTGAAACGCTGTACAAGGGGTCTGTCTCTCAATAAACCTTTTTGCCATAAAGCCCTCTGAAGGAAGCTCGGAGTCTCGTATCGTTATCCCAGCCATCCCGAGTCGTAATGATAGCCATCAAATAAAATATGTGGAATTCCAGTGGCAGAGAGATTGGGGGGAAATGGAAAAAGATGTACTTTTCTTCAGTTCTGTGACTAACTGAGGCCGAAAACCAGACTAAAACCAGGAGAGTGGTGTTATGTCCATGAGGTGTTCTAAAGCTGATGGGCAGTAAACTCTATTTGCAGAGTTTATATATTCCTTATTGTTAAGAAATTAATAAATTATTATTATTATTATTATGTCAGAATACAGAGGTGCATCTGTGATCAGATCACTTCACTTGCATTTTATTTACCTGCCCTATTGGAAGAAGAAAGTATTATTAGAAACAGTCTTAAGAACAGCCACTGACACATTTTCCCCAAACGTATTGACTATTGTCTGGAAAAATATGATGAAACAATGCTCATGATCTTCCTTACAACTAATACCACATATTGTTTCCTGTCACAAAACCCAACTGTGCCTTGGTCTTGTTTTGTTTAATAGGGCAGACTTAGCCTAAAATTCTAAATTCATCTATGATCAGTGAAGTCAACACCCATGGTTTTGTCCCAATATGATTTGGGTGCTGCATTTGTTTAGATAATTTGCGTATAGCAATCTTTCTATTTTTCACTTCCATGTAACACACAGCAGAAAAAGAAATCTGTACAACAGTACTGACAAAAGTTGAACCTTGTCTTTAGATTATAAGATTGCATTAATTCTGAAAGATAGCAAAATTCAATCTTATTTTTCTGCCTCAAAAGAATTTTCTTCCTTTCTTCTCACCTGTGTCACCTTTTGATTCTATAACAGATTTCTCATGCCATCCACATCTGTGCAAATTTAAAGTTCAATAAATCAAGATGCAAATGTAGGCTGAACAGCCCTACTGTGTAGCTGTGAATAGGTCACTGTGGCCATAACTAACAATGCACCTGTTGATGTTGATGGTTATTTATTGTGCCATTGTTATATTGTGTCAGAAGACCCCAAAGATCAGTTTGTTATTTAAAATTCCTGAGTAAATTTGGCAGAAACTTGTGGAAAGGCCAAACTTATATGAATTTTATCCCATGCAACAATTACCACATTTTTAAAGGGCAGGTTTGACGCACTGAGAAAATTCTTAAGATATATTTTGCATTTGTGATCATCACTTAGAAGTTTTATCTGATAGAAAAATTCATTACACTATTTCAGCAAGTAAACACTTCCCCTGCCAAGTGCTAGTCCTCGTATACAACTACATTTAGCCATTTTTTTAAAAATTACATTTTTTCAAAAACAATTCTGGTATGTGCATTTTCTAGTGAAAATTTTAACTCTGGGTATTACAGGCAGGAACCATTACAAATTTTATATATTTTTATTCCTAAACTGAAATAAATATATACCTTAAACATAAAATCTTAATATACTTTTACTAATTCATTCTGTTATGCAGAAGAAAACTAACTATGCACTGAACTGCACTAGTCAGAGCCTGTCAGTGGAAATGATTATTCCCCTCTGTTCAGCACTTGTGACATCACATCTGTTCTGCATCCCATTTTGGAACCACTTGTGCAAAGACAACTTTGAAAACTGGACGAAGCCCAGAAAAAGGCCCTTCTTAGGGACAGTTTGGAGGACTGAAGAACTGGAAAACCAGAGACACTGAGAAAAATTAATTTATTCATTCTGAAGACAAGAGGGTTTATAGGACTCAAAGACTGTTTTCATCTGTCTAATGCAGGACTGTGGAGAAGGAGGAGTTAGATTCAGAGGTGCAGAGCAAATGCACAAAAACAGAGAAGCAAGTTGCAGAAAGAGAAATTCAAACAGGCTGTAAGGAAAAAAAAATCACAGTGATGATGGTAAGAACAGGGAATGGGACCCCAAAGGAGGTCCCCACCCATAGATGTATTGAAAACTTGATTGTGGAAGTTTGATTGACCTGGAAAACTTGATTGACCTGGAAGTCATATTCTCTGGGAAGTTTAAGAGCTCTGAGGAATGATCTGTTTTATATTATATGCAAATTGGTTCTGATCATTTGAAGCAAACTGGTAATCATTGCTACAACCTCTTGCTTTCCAAATTGCAGTGCCTTACTTGCTGCCAAAGACAACTTCGTATTCTCCTGAGGTAAAACAGATGTGTCTGTACCTTGCACTCTAAATTTTTGATGGAGGCTGCTATTAGAACTGATGCAGTCTCAGTGACTGCATTATTGTGCAACCACAAAGGAAAGGGCATGGGTATCGACACTAGGGATTTCCTGTGACATGTCAAAGGCATTTTCATTTACCTGCAGAAGACAGCTAGTGGCAGTGTATGAGGATTAATACACATTTCAGGACAGTACATTTTGTCTTTCCTATGTTTTCACCAAATGTTGCCTTTAAGCATCCTGAAATGGAATCCCTGGGGTTAAAAATGTAAGAAACAAGGGATCACATAGAGCAGTTCTGAGTAGTGCTGCAGGTACCTGAACCTTTGTTAGTGATACTAATGTTTTTGTGTTCTCATTGTGTCTGCATATCTTATGAACTGCTATTTGTAAGAGTTCTAGAATTCAATATTCTCTTAAGTAGCTTATTCAATACTTGTATAAAATCCCTATTGCTGATCACTGATAAGTCTCAAGAAAATCCCAAGAGAAGCCATCTTTCATTTGGGAATATTCTGTGGGGTTTTTGTAGTTCCCAGGCCACAAGGGATGGTGGCTCATCCCATTCTTTCCCTGGTAGACTCAGGATGCTAAGACAATCTCAATTGGTCTGATCAAGTCAGGATGTACTTTTGTTTTATGTAAAAAAGAGNTTTTTTTGTTTATGTAAAAAAAAACCAGAAAAAAAAAAAAAAAAAAAAAAGGAAACAGAAAAGATAAACATAGTACAAAGGGGAAAAAGTGGAAGATGCATAGGAAGAGGTTTTCTAGAAGAGTTTTCTAGATGATACAAGGAGTAGAAAAACAAAAAGGCTGAGAGGAAAATGAGTGAAGAAATTATGTTCTGCCCTTGGGAATCAATGTACTACTTTGCAGCTTGAAAAGCCTGGAAGGAAAAGAGTTTTCTGTGCCTTCCATGCTAACCTGAAGATATTTTATTCTATTCTACCATGCAATGTCAAATGTCTCTTGGAAACCTAAATAGATTACGTCTACCACATCAGCCCTATCTGCTCCCTGCATTCTCCTTTTGATAAGACAGAGATTTATATTCTTATTCTTCTCTGATAGGTGCATCAATCTCTGCTGTCAGGTTGCCTGTCCAAATAACAAACCTACATATCACAGAACTGTTTTAAATTTAATGTTGATAGATGTTGTTTGTGTGCACTTGGCATCAACTTACAGTCACTTCCCTGCAAATTGCAACCTTCTAAACAAACCCTTATTTTCTATCTTTTCAATGCTCTCACCATTAAGAATTAATTATGGTCATTGAGTCATTACTTGTACATTTGTAGGAATTCTGTGCTTCCATGTCACTAAACTGATTCCCTAAGTTGCTTGCAGTACCCAATGCCAGTCTCATTCTGGCTTCATAAAACATGGTTTGCATTTTAGGGACAGAAAAGTTGCCAACACTGAACAAAGCTGAATGTTTCCAGGGAAATCTCTGGTCTGATAAAGCATTGCAAAGTGTTCTGCCTCTGTGACTGCTGCTGCTTGCCAGCACTCACCCACAGCCTCTGATAACCTCTCAGAGACCTTGTGCTGTCTCAGCTCAAGACAACAGATCCCAATGAGCCCCTCCTGCCTACAACACACAGCTACTCCACCTTTCATCTACTCCCAGATATATTATTTGTCCAAATACCATCTCTTTCTTCCAGTTCATACCCTCTTCTGCTTGTTTTTTTCTTTCCCACACTGAACAGCAACTAGACCTTGACCAAGTAGCTGGTCTTAGCTGGTTCAGTCAATGGCAAAATCCTGAGCCCTTCCAAAATATTGGTTCAGTTCCTGCTCTCATGGTCCTACAGCAAGGAAATCACCCAGAATGACAAAACCCAAGTTATAATCTCTCTTGAGTGTTGCTGCACTTGTTCCTTATATAGGGCATATAGAAATATGTTTATAAGCAGCCAAAATAAAGAAAATTGAAATGAAGTCAAAACATTTTTCTATGCAACTGATGAATTATTTACTGGCTAACACTGCACCATTATTAAAACTCTTGTATTTTTATTTTTTTTTTATTTTTAAAATATTAGTCTCCTACATACTTTGCATTCCTAATTCACCTTCCTCATAACTCAGAGGGAAGTGATTTCACACACTGCTCAGCACACTGCATAGGAACTGTTAATTTCTTGCATAAGCTGCAGACACCTTCATTTGTTTCTCAGTTTCAGGTCTGTTGAAATGCTCAGTTTGCAAAACTGGTATTTTACTTGTAATCTGTCATTATAAAGTCACAGAAGGTCTGTTGTAATGCACTGTTTATGAGTCTGCTCTTTTCCTCCATACTGTCATATATCTTTACATCTATAGATGCTCAGCGTGTATCACATACAACAGTATATTCTAAATTATATTCATGGCATTTTAAATTGCTTTTGTCTCAAGTATTTCAGAGTTATCAGATTAAAGATCATAGTCCTGTGGGATCAATATTTTTATGTAACTACAAGTCCATATAACTTTTTTTAAAAACTATTTGGACAGGGCTTATGAATATTATATCTTATTGATATCTACTAAATATGTAATATTCTTCCTTGCCAGGGAAGTCAGTAGAAAACCTATAACAGGTCACAGTGAATCTTTAGACCAAACTTAAAAAGCTATGGCATTGTCATTAAAATTGTTTAAAAACGGCCATGACAGAATGAGGATGGCCTCAATCCTAATGTAAACAGAATCCAGCAATGGAAGTACTATGCATGTCTCTTGTAAAAAATCTTGTTTATTTTTTCAGGAATGTCTGCATACCAGTCTTTAGCAGAATGAAATTAAATTTTTGCTAAAGGACTCTGATGTAAGAATTCTGCCTATTGCAGTGATACAACCATTGCAAGGATTTCTTACCAGTCTGAAAAACAAACTCACAAACATTACAATACTGAACATGACTAGAAAAATTCCAAATAAAAATATTAATTAATTTATTTATTCAAGATAACATGTAAGACCATCAAGAGAATTGTTTTGAACTTTAGGCAATGACATTTTACTTTTCTCAGATTTGGGTGCAAAATCAAAACGCTAAATCATTCATGTAAAATGGAATCTTGGAAAACATCCATTTTAAATTAAAATTCTGATTTGAAACTTAATTTTTCTATTTCATTCGTCTCATTCCATTTCATTAATTCAAATATCAAATTAACTAACCCAAGCGTTATACACTATGAAAAAATCAAGTTGATCAAAACTAGTCCTTTTCTGAATGTAGTTTCAATTCACAATATTCTTTCCAGCTATACAATTTCCAATGAAGCAATCAGATTTTTTTTTATTGCATACTGAATATGTAATTTTTTGAGGGCTTGATGCTTACAATTAATATCTTAAGTCCATTTTCCTTAGGGTTAAGCATATCAGCAGTCCTGTTAATTTTTTTTAGTTTGAAGGTTAAATATGACCTCATTTTTGAGAAAGAAAATACTTAATTCCTGAATTAAGGGTCTTTTGAAGAAGACTTTAAAACATGTAGAATGTAGATGTCCAATCACAATGAACTGCAGAATAGTTGACAATTTTTTGAAGTTAGATAAGAATTTAGCAACATAAGAGTAGTGTAGTGGATAGCACAGAATTGTGTTTTGGTAATGTGTTACAGATTGTTATACTGCCTATTTGCTCTTCTGAAAGACTCTAGTTTCTTTACAATTCTTTGGCCAATACTGAACATTTAGTTTTTTCTTCCTTTTCCTTGATGGAATTATGATTATAAAATCTAGTCAGAGAGATCAAAGAGTTGAGTCTAAAGGTTAAATACATTATTATTAAACAATGACCACAGGATCTAATAAAATAAGGAGATTGAGCCCACAAATATTTTGGCAAAGTGACAAATAACCTCAAACCATGAAAAACAAAACAAAATAAGAAAATACCTAAAACCAATCAAGCCAACAAACAGAAGCAGCATACAAGACTAAATGTTACTATGGGTTTAACCAGTATCTGGAAAGAATGATGGAAGGAAACAACTATTTCATTAAAAACTTCAGTCAAATAACTCAAGAAAAACTCTTATGCCAGGTCCTCATCTAGTGGATATTATGGTTGTGTTACCTTCCTGAAAATTTGGGAATGATTGCTCATATGGGTATCACAGTAAATTTCACTGAGTGAGGATCTCTCTACTGAGTAGGGCAAATACATGTATTTTGAGAAAATTCATTATTGACTTGGTTGACTTGATCAATCTTCTTCCAGGACTTCTTGTTTTATGTCTGTTTCAGCTGTAAAGTGAAGGCTTATGCAATGTGAACCACCTGTTATTAATCAAGGAGTTTGCATCTTCAGTGATTGCACTTCTTTGAAGTGCTGGGAGAAACAGAAATATTTGTCACGTTCTCAAGGTGGTTTCTGAACCTTTCAATCTTATATCTAGATTACACCCAGTACCTCTTTTGTCAGCCCTTCTGCAGATTGTGAAATCAGCAGTTTAAAAAGACATTCTCAGCACAGGAAGCACAGAGGAAGCAGGACACGTAATCAATCTTCAGACTCCCATGGAACCTGCTAACAGGTTTTTATTTCTGTACTCATCCAAAGGATTAGACTGCTTGGTAAAACATCTTCACCATCTCTCTCTGCCTTTCACTCCGCGTGCTTTAGCCCTTTTCCCTCTCTCTGGTATATTGCTACATGTTTCCTATATTTTCTTTTTAATTATTTTTGTAAAATATCCATTACTACTTTTTCACTCAGCCAAGCACATTCTGCAGTGAGATCACAGCTACTTATAACACTTGAAAGATACATTCAGCATGGTATCTTTGGAAAAAAAGAAAACCAAAATGCAGTAACGGGGTTTTTTTGCTGGTTTGGGAATTCAGACAGAAAGAAAATAGCAACATGGCTGTTATATTTGTCATTAAGTATATGTGAGAAGCAAGGATCATGCTATCACAGAACTAAATAAGTTAATATTATCTTCTCATGCTAGTGATACCTTGTTTATTGATAAGTAGAAACTGATATTTACTGTGCAGTGTTTCAATTCTACCAGCATCTTACCCACTCCTGAATGCACGATTTGATTTACAAGTATTGTTCTACTTTCTTACACTGTGCTCTCCCTTTGCTTTTTGTTGCTTTCAGCCATTTCCCTCAGCTCCTGTAATAACCTTGATCTCTTCCAGTCACTTTGTTAGGCTACTCTGGTAGCCATCCTCATAGTGAGCTCTTGACAGCATTCATCAATTCTGGATGTTTCAATTAATTGAGCCAGCACCAATCTACTGCCTGCCTCTGTTAGCTCCTTTTGCCAATACTTCAAAACCTCCAGCAAAGCAATACTGTAGGATGGCAATAGCTCAGTGACCTCAACACAGTGAGACTAGGCTGGTAGCTTAAGCAGAAATTTTAGTCAGAAATATCCTGCCATGTCCCCCTGCTCCAAATTCAATTTTCACCTCAGTTTCTAGGGATGTGTAATAACATAGAAATCCCAAAAGACTGGTGACTTAGTAGTTTTTTGGGGTTTTCTTTCCTTATTGTTAGTAGGGGTATATGTTTCCTGGACTGATAAGTTCATGAGGGAGTGAATTTAGAGGCCTTAAAAACAATGTACAGTCCTTTCTAGTTGTATTCTACTCACAAACTTGGTATCAACATGTGTATGTGTGTGCGTTTATGTGTGTGTGTTCATGCACCTCTGGTGTGATCTGAAAGTCTAAGCACACTGAATGAATTGTTCCACCCAATTATTTAATTGTGAATTATTATCTATATAACAATCAAAAGTAATATTTGCATGTTTTTTATGAAACTTGAAGTGAAATAAAAAGGAAGAAACACTCTTTGCTGTAAGCTTCTCCACTGGAATATGCATTTGCTAGTAAGTGCTTTAAAATTATTACTTGGATACTTCCACATAATTAAGTATTTTTACACTTTTAACCATATCAAATAATTTGAACTGTGGCCCAATGCAAATACAAATTAAATCCACTCTTCTTCTGCAGCTGTTCCGTAAAATGTAAACAAGGTTTAATTCAAGGCAGTTACCTCTAATTAGAAAAGAATTAAACCTTAAAGTAATTGAACATTGAACTCAGTTATTGGGAGGCTAAATGCGTAGTGCACAAACCTGCTTCTGCAGCAGAGAAAGATATTAAGATATTGAAGTGAATATTGATAAATAGTTTATTTCAGAAAGAAAGAGAAGTCTTATCTAAACTATTCTGTCACAGTCTTTGCTGCTATCTCAGAATTGGCTCATCTTGAATCACACACACATTTATAGTTACATGAAGTATCATAACCAAACGTTTCTTTCTACCTAGCTTGTAAAAACTGAATTTGGTGGAAACATTCATCCCCAAATTCAAAGATCAGAGATTCAATATCTGATCTCATCTTTGTATATTGTCAAGGCAGATGTCATTCTCATTATGTTGAGAATCGAGTAATTTGTATTTGTTTGGGCTAAATCCTAACCAATCTATCTAGGATATTTCACTTTCAACAGAGCCAGTGGGAGCTGTGTAAATTAGCTCAAATGAAGAACTAGAGTTTTAATGAATAAACTTGATCAGAAAGGTTTTGATATATTTTTATTTATTTATTTATTTATTTATTTATTTATTTTCTTTCTTCTTGGTAGCAAGCAGAACTGCTATGTAAGGTACTACAGTGCAATTGAGTGCATTTTGCATCTGAATAGGAAACAGCATTTTTGCTGTATGTGATGGTTGTCTTACTGTAAAAAGTGCTGCTTCCCTAGAGGAATCTGGATCTCAAAAACAATGGAGCTCAGGGCCTTTTATGTAGTTCATAACTTCTTGTCAGTGAAGGAATGATCCAATTAGTAAGTGATTAATCACAGGTTCCTTCAGGTCTCAAGCTGTGTGTTGAGAGTTTATAGAATAAAGGAGTATTTCATGCACATGTCTGCACCTAACCAGTAATAGACACCTGGGAACGAGAACTACATTTTAATAAAATAGCAACAGGGGCAGCAGCACAAAGTACTAATCACTTGACTAATTTCTGTTGTCACTGAGAAACATAATTTTGCGAGACAATCACAATTATAATGGCATTAAAATTAATTAATATTTTATTGTCAACAAACAGCAAAGAAAATATTCAGAATTTCCATCCTAACAATTTTTTGGCCATTTCAGCAGCATACAAAAGTAAAATTTACTATACAGAATTCAATTCTGAGATATGAGACATAAAAAAATGTGCTAATTTCAAAGATTTTAAATTTTAAATGCTAATTTTAGAGAAACTTAATTAACATGCAAAGTGAAATATTTTATTTTGTAAAAAAATTCCACTGTGCAAGTTACACACAAAATCCTTTGAATAAAATACAAAATTGACATATTTTTATTTTGTGGATGTACAAATTCTTGTAGCATGTACATTTCACCATGTATTCACTATTTTATATGGACCCCAGTTTTCAATTTTTCAGTCACTAAAAGTATCTGCCAATTTTTCTTGTTTCCAGGCTAAATGGTCATGACTAAATTGCAGATAAGGAGTAACCTTATGATGCTTAATTTTGACAGTAAGGTGGAATACAACAATGGAATTTTGATGAAGTAGATGATGAAATATGATAGAAAAACACTGACTTTTCAGTGCTGAACCATAACCCCCAAAACTTTGCAGTTTTGAATATCCATTGATATTTTATTGCAAAAGTCTTTGCAGTTTTGCAATAAAATATCAATGGATATTCAATACAGAAGAAGTGGAAGTGCGAAAAATTGCTAAATCCAAAGTTTAAAATATCAGTTTTCAGGTGAACAAGGAGAATAAATCTCCATCATCTTTAAGCAGTTTGCACCTTAAATTAGTAGAACGGTACCTTTGAGTACCCTAGAGACTGAAAAGGAACACTTTAGGACAAGTGTGGAATCTTTATGTGTGCTTCTTAAACTCATATTTTGTATATTGCTTGTTTAAACAGTGAATCCTTGATCTTGTTGCACTGTTTGTAGTTCAGCTGCAGGACTGACCTAGGCACCCTGGGTTCCCTTCATAGGTAAAAGAGCAAACTGGGATTGCACCAACATGACTCTTTTTATCACAAAGCAGACAGCTAAAATATGTGGACTAAAAGCATTTTCTCATGTTCAGCACTGTAGATCCATCAGATAAATGCTTGTTCTGGCATGATCTGCCTTCAGTAAAACAATGAAAATAAAGTATTCCTTTCTTTGGGAGTCTTTGTGGTCCTGTCTGTAATTATCTTTCACAGGTGCTATATGGCAGAAAAGACCATGAGCTAATGAACTTGAAGATTTCTCAAATCATGTAACTACTGAAAAGCTGGTTGCTCTCTCTTTATTCATATTTCTTCTCTAGCTGATTTTCAAACAATAAAAATCACTAGACTGATTTATCTGTGTTCTGTACTCACAGTTAAACAATACAGACAGCTATTTTACCAAAAAAGTCAACCACAAAGAGCCCTACTGTCCTTCATGGTAACTGCCAATAGATTTCTAAAAGTGTTTTTCTAAAAGAATTAGATGATGAATAAAAGGCAGCTCTGCACTTACTTGCTGAATAAAAGAAATAATGGTTTTGCTGAATTTATTCAGACAGCCAGGATAAACAGGGGAACTTCTCAGACAGAGCAAAAATCCCTGACTTTTCATGTTGCTGGTATATGGACCTCTTTTTATTTTTCATCCATCTCTTAATTTTAGAGGAACAGTAGATAAGTTCATCAAGGCAATTCTTCTAGACTTCTCAGAATTTATTCAAATCTAATCAAATTATCTCTTAATATTTTCACTGGCTGATAAACTGTTAGAGATGTTTAAGTCCACTTTTAACCATCACCAGAAGAAAATAATAGTGTTGACTCTGAATTTTTCTTTTATAATGTGATGCAGAAACACATTGGCTAGTTAGTAGTGATGTCAGAACACAAGCCATTCCTAAGTGCAGATCTGTGAGATTCTCTTTTTTCCAGAGATGTAGCTAAATTTTAAATTTGGTGCAGGGAGACTTGGTTACTTTTACTGGGTTTTATTTCAGTTACTGTTGAAAAAAAAAATTACTTGTTTGTCAGTCCTGATTTGTTCCAATTTGATTCACTACCACCTCTAACTTAAATGAAACTGAGAAGGTGCATCAAGTGAAAGCAAAAATGCTGGAGGACTTATATAGCATTGGAATGAGTTCTGTGAAACTCCCTTTAGACAAGACAGAGGTAGCACCCTTTTTCTGATGACTGAATAGGAATTATTTCTCCTATTTCTCCTGGAAAACCTGTGTACATTGCTGAGGACTGTATTAATGGGTATTTAGATGAGGTACAAATCATGACAGTATTTCTGTTGCATGGCTGGTCTGAGTTAACCAGGACATAGAGGTTAAGCATCCCTCCTTTACATTGTGAACTGTAATGCTGAGTCTTTTGAATATCAGCTTTAGTTTATTGATATATATTTTTTATTAACCAATACCTAAAAATCAAGAGGAAAACACAGCTGATCAAGAATGCAGATGGTTGCTTTGTTTATAGTATGATTTAGATCCATATTCCACAGACTAGACTGGTTTTCAGTTGGTTTCTGGGAACATATATACTCTGCAAAAGTGTTTTCATTCACAGTGTGACAAAACTTTTTTTTTTTTTTTTTTTTTTGTCTGAGAAAGTTTTAAAGCCCTCAGTTGAGAAAATTTTCATTGTGTCAATGACACAGTCTTGGTCATACCGAGACATTGAAAGAGGAGAATAATTGTGTTTTGGGAGAAATCATTGAATATAATTATTGGCTATGTTATTAATTTTTGTAAGGTGTTTTGAAATTTTGTAAGAATTTAATATCATGGGTTGGAGTGCAGGAATGTTTTCTTAACATGTTGAATTAAACAGACTTAGCCTCATTCTTCCTGCTTTAGAGCTTCTGCCTGCACACAGATTAAGTATCTTTCACAAAGCTTTAATGTGAAACTATCATATAAACCAGATCTGATTCTGGTATGAGTCCTATGTGGTACAGACAGTGGATGGAGACAGGGTTTGTGTTTCTCATATAGTTTCCTATTGTTTTTTGTCTGTGTCATTTAGGTAGAATTCATATCTAAGTACATTATTTACTTAGATCACATTATCATGTAATTTTCTTTCAATTTATTCGAGGTTAAAAAATTGAAATCATACAACCAGGCCCTCCACCCAGTCCAAGGTTCCTTTAAAGACAAAGTTAATATGGCTGAATCAATTGAAATAGTTTTTCAACATTTTGTTGCTTTAACTTTTAGAAAGACGGCAAGACAGAGAATGGAAAAAAGGGAAAACTGTGACTTGAACCTCAAAGTAATGTCACTTAAAAGCTTCTGTTTTCATGAGCTGTGTGAAATGAAAAAGCATTCCAGAATGTGGATGGTACCTCAGAAATTTATTTGAAGTTCTTTTCTTGACTGTCAGGGAAAGTATAAGCAGAGAGAATCAGAGCATCATTTTAGTCTCAAAGAAAACATTTAATTCCCCCTTTGTTATTTAATATTAGAATTGCACAAACTGATTCAGATAATTTTAATTAACTTCCCCCAGGCAGGATTTGGGGTGGTGACTCCAAACTCAGATGATATTAAAAGAGGGATTTGCCAGTGAAATGAAGTTTAAGTGAGCAAGTTACAGCAGCCTTGAGACAAAAGCGAATTTCACACTGGTAAATAATGTAAGTTTATAAACCTGTTTATTCTGGTTTAGTGGAAAAGTACATTGATATTTCCCTTGATAAATATTTGTGGCACTCATCATCTTCTCTAAAAGCAGAAAGAGCAAAGTAGTATAATTTTTACTCACTTTCTCTTCTGCATTTTTGAAAATATTTTTATACTGCAGAAGGCTACAGCACTTTGTGTGTGGAACTCTGTGCTTGTCTAAAGCAGACTGAAGATCTGCAGGACAAAGCTGAACGGAACCAGAACCTTACAGTTCTGTAACATGAACTTCCACATTCAGCACAGGTAGGCAGTAAACATAGGGCTACAATGCCACACTTCACTTTTTTCTCATCAGATGTGAATTATTTTCTTTGTGTTTAAGTTACCAAGATAACTCATGTAAATTTTGTACTCTATGTGGCAATGCATCTTTTTCCTTTCCCTTTTTTCCCCCAGGTATTTCTCTTATGATTATGTGGTTTATGAAAGAAAATGCCTCTGAACAGAAATAGATTGGTGTATTTTCATCTCTAGAGTAGGAGACAGTTTGTGCTGAAGGAAATCTGGAAATATTGCCCTTAAAGGATTGCAGAACAGCGTCATTCAGGCTCATGTAACATAGTGCATATTAATAAATATGCATACTGAATTCTACTCCATATTTAGTGATCATATCCCTGTGTTCACAACAAAGTAATATAGATTTTAAAATATTTTAAAACACGACTCTTCTGACCTTAGCTATAGATAGTTAGAAAGGTGGCCTGCATGCTTCACTCAAACTTCAAAGAAATGGTATTCAGGACTCCAACTAATGCCCATAAAGAACAAAAAACTTGTACACATTCCTCCAAAGACTACTTAATTTAGAAATAAAAAGGAAAATAATAATAATAATAATAATAATAATAATAATAATAATAATAATAATAATATAACAACAACCACTAAAATAGCAATAATAACAGGTATAGTAATAATCCTAACTAAACCCCATCAAATTACACTGTGAAAATCCAGCAGTGCAAATAGAACCCTTTTACATTGTGGCAAATAAGCACAGGTTAATTCTTTGTGAAGGTGTAACATTATTAGTTGTACTAAAGTACATAGAGTATGCATACATAAAAATCTACTCCTGTCTCATCAGTCCGAAGCAATCTCTTTTTCCTAAAATAGACATCCATCCATCCATCCATCCATCCATCAATCAATCATCATCACCTAAAAGCAAAACCCTGGAAAACCAAAAGATTTTTTGCAAGTAACCAACATCAAATGTTGACAAACTAAGAGGAAAGGTGAGTTCAGACTGAAAATTCTACCCTTGGTCGACGCCCTTCATTTAATCCAGACCTACTTTGGCAATTAGGTTTCTTCTGTGACCTGTCTATTGGAGGAGAAATTAGTTCTAAAAGAGCAGTATTCAAACTTTTTTGTAAAAGATCAAAGCCAAATCTATAAATCTCCCC
>VWYO01014572.1:108207-124861 GCA_013400275.1 Rhadina sibilatrix | reverse complement strand
GCGGGAAGGGAAGGGAAGGGAAGGGAAGGGCGCTGCCAGTGCTGGCTCACATTCAGCCTGATGCCAGCCAGCACCTCCAGATCTCACTGTGCAGGGCTGAAAAAGGACTGAAAAGACAGTGGAAAAAATGAATGTTTTAGTCTTGACATACACATAAGACACATCAGATATTTTTCAGTGATTAGTAACCCCACGTAATAGTTCCAAAGCAAGTAGTGTGTCTGACTGTGTTCAGTCTTGCTGTGGGCAGTGGAGACCATGCCTGTGCTTCTCTCATGATGCAGGCCCACTGCTCACCCTACTTTGGAAATCTCCATTCACAATTTTGTGGTTCCTCTGCCAAGTCCTTGTAAGACTGAGCTAGGTTTTCACCCTGCTAAAGACTTTCCTGACAGTGCCCAGTTTGNGTGTTCAGTCTTGCTGTGGGCAGTGGAGACCATGCCTGTGCTTCTCTCATGATGCAGGCCCACTGCTCACCCTACTTTGGACCTCTCCATTCACAATTTTGTGGTTCCTCTGCCAAGTCCTTGTAAGACTGAGCTAGGTTTTCACCCTGCTAAAGACTTTCCTGACAGTGCCCAGTTTGAATTTTTTTTACGTTTCATGAAATTTTTTTTCCACAGTTTGACATTTCTGTTGCAGCCAAAAAATAGCTATTAATTCTTTGTTTGCCTTGAAGATTAGTTTTTCAATGATTAAATAACTTCTTTCCAACTGTATCCATTATTTGACATTTTTTGCCCCCGTGCTTAGGGGTATTAATACTATTTTGAAGGCCTGCATAATGAAATTGCTATGTGTGACTGAACAGAGAGACAGATGATACAAGTCAGAAATAAAACCATTACATTACCTCCTAAGGCAGTGGTTTATATTTTAACAAAATCTTCACTTTAACTTTGTCCTCTTCTGCATTGTCTTAGTACTACACTGGTCTTCCAGCAGACAGAGGAAATCAGAGGACATTACATACACTTAAGATATACATACCTGTGTAAAGCAAAGGATACCAGAAACAGTAGAGTAAGGCATTCACCTCACAGGTGACTGCCCACACAACTTGCTGAANCTGCTAAATGTTGTGAATGAAATAAAATGGTTACAAAGTACATCTTTTAGAAGAAAGCATCACTCAAGTAGATGCAATTTTTGAATGGTTATGAGGCACCTAACCTGATGGAGGGTCAGAAGTGTGACTGATGGAGTCAAGAATAAGAGGTTGAAACCTTGGCAAGCTGGGTGGTGAATGTTTTAAGAGTTTCAACCTGAATTCTGGACAACAAACAACCAGACTATACAGAATCAGCTGGAAAAAACCTACAGATCACCCCAGACATGGAAGCTGTAATAGCTTCTGCTATTTCTTCTTTTTGTTTTCCTTATTTCTGCAAATCAGTTTTCAAATGTGCTGAATCTTGACTCTCTAATTTTATCTTAATATATGAAGCATGTCTAGGAATACTGTGGGCACAAAGAGTATCTGGTATAATATCAGCCATGTTTATGCAAGTCAGAGTTTCCAAAGTGGAGGTGGCAAAACTTCCTTTTGAGAATGTTACCTGAGACCTCATGAGTGCTGAATCATGCCCAGTTTTGTCTGGGAGACTGTCAGCTGGCCTGAGCCCAAGGCAAGTCAGGGACCAGTCTCACAGTTAGTTGAATAGACTTTCAGGTTCTGGTGGTTGGTAAAGTCCCTGAATGCTCCTCAGTTTGCTTGGCTGTCACGTGCAGGGCTTCATACTGAGGGCAATTTTCCTCCCCAAGCTAGTGCTGGAAAAACACAATTCTTACACACTTATAGAGCCACCTGAAGCTTGCCATGCTGGGTTGAGATACTGGAGTTCCTACATGCCAACATTTTTTCTGCAAGGGGCTTCAACCTGATCCTGAGTATGAGGCACCATTTTTGTGTCTGCATTGCAATATTACCCAGTTCAATAAAACTTTCAAGTGATGATGCTTCCAGCTGTTTGATTCTGGGGGGTAGTTATCTGAATAAATGTTTATACTGAGCTATCATGCTATCATCAAATAAAGGTGCTTATTTACAGGTGTAAAGGTACTTGTATGTAGTTATTAGCAGGTGTAGGTTTGTATATGCAAAAGTAAAGGCCCTAAATTAAGTGATTAATTATCTCTTAGTCACAGCACAGGCTTCTGCTAACCTGAGATATTTTCTCTGCTTAGTAAGACACATTCAAACCTGTCCCTTTTCACCTAAATTCATATTCATCCTGTGTCCATTCAAACAGCCTGATTTTGTTTCACTGCTTCTGTCTTAACTGCCTGAATCCACAGCCAAACAGTTTTACACGGTGCCATTGTCCTACATAACAAATACCAGAAAAGCAGTTCACAGGCACAAACACCAAAGAGGCAAGAAGCTAACATCACTAACTCCAGCTTTTAAAAGCAACTGTATCACATTTGTTGTAAGATCTGCATTTCTCTTGGCCAACATGCTAAGCAGCTTCAAATTTGAGACCTAATAGGACTAAGCAACAAATCATACAATATTTAATTACTCATCCAATTAATATCTTATTTTCCTGATTGTACCCATAGATATGAAGGAGGAAAAATCCAAATAAACTTATTTTCATTATGAACAAATTGTTTTCAAAAAGAATTATTTCCTTGAGTCATCAGTAGAACTTTAGTTTTTATGCCAGAATTACTCAGCCCGAGACTGACTGATTAAGAAACTAATTTTTTGCCATTAAAAGACAGATGCAAAATGTTTTTAAAACTATCACTTTGGACTAATTAAATGGAATATTGGACTCACTTCATAATATCCCTTTGCAAGTTTTCTTTAATAGAACTTCCTCTCCTGTTCCAAAATGGCCAATTAGATAAGAGTGACAGCTGTTGGGGTGGCAGATGCCAGTACCAAACTGATGATAAAAAAAATGACTTTTCTTTTTAAAACAAGACACAGTTCCATGCAGTGTGGTGGAAAAGATGCAACAAATCAGCTTGTAGTGTCAGACTGGCACTTCTTAGCATTTTCAAACACTTGCTTTAGTTTTGCTGATTGCATCTAGGGACCCAGAAAAGGTAGACACAAAAAGAAATGGACATACCTGCCAGTATAGTTCCCAATCTGATTTGCAACCTATTCCTAGAATAAGAGGGNACCCTGCTAAAGACTTTCCTGACAGTGCCCAGTTTGAATTTTTTTTACGTTTCATGAAATTTTTTTTCCACAGTTTGACATTTCTGTTGCAGCCAAAAAATAGCTATTAATTCTTTGTTTGCCTTGAAGATTAGTTTTTCAATGATTAAATAACTTCTTTCCAACTGTATCCATTATTTGACATTTTTTGCCCCCGTGCTTAGGGGTATTAATACTATTTTGAAGGCCTGCATAATGAAATGGCTATGTGTGACTGAACAGAGAGACAGATGATACAAGTCAGAAATAAAACCATTACATTACCTCCTAAGGCAGTGGTTTATATTTTAACAAAATCTTCACTTTAACTTTGTCCTCTTCTGCATTGTCTTAGTACTACACTGGTCTTCCAGCAGACAGAGGAAATCAGAGGACATTACATACACTTAAGATATACATACCTGTGTAAAGCAAAGGATACCAGAAACAGTAGAGTAAGGCATTCACCTCACAGGTGACTGCCCACACAACTTGCTGAACAGCTCACACTGACAATGAAACTCATTTATTTATGTATTTATTATGAACAGGTGTGATTTGGAGGGAAAAAAAACAAAAACAACAACCTCATGATCAAAGGAATAATTTTGGCAAGTATGTGGATTGCCTTTCAGTTTGTTTATAAATATTGGGCTAGTCAGCAACTTAATAAAGCATTAAGCAAGCTCTGTCATGACAGTTTAAAGAACCTATTTTACAGTTTGGTTAGATTTTTTCAGAATATGTTAATGCCTGGCTTCATCATTTTAAGGATTAAGGATTGATCCCACTTTTTTTCATGCAAATGGTTCCATTGTAATTATGGTATTTTAGCCTTTCTGGCCTTCATCATATCTTATTTTATATTACTCCTTTGCTTTAGAAAACAACTCAGTTTTATATTTGGGAACAGAACAAAGGGGAAATTATCTAGCTGCTCCTTTGACTCTAATCTTTCTTCAGCTTTAAAATTTATTGCATGCTTATATCCATGAGCAATGAATCCTAATATTATCTTGACAAGCTTATTTTTCCATTTGTCAAAGTCCAAGGGAGTGGAGAACACCATGGCAGGTGTTCTACCTTGGACCTTTTAGATAGACAAAGACACAAAAAAGGAGAACTCACATCTGTCCAAAATTTCTGTTACTGTCACATTGTTCTACTTTCTGAAGAAGGAAACTTTCAAAGGTCTTTTTATTGGTTCAAACTAGTGGCTGCTTATACTGAAATGAAATTTTCACAGCATCAGTATGTGTCTGTTGGCTAAATGCATCTTCTTTAATCAGGATAGAGACATTTCTTCCCTGTTTGAGATCAATTGGGAAATTTCAGCATTTCCAGTCAGCATATTAGATATTATGCAACATTTATGCCTTCATGTGCCTTTCTTTAGAAATTGTTATATATGTTGTTCAGAATGAGAACTCTGAGACAACAGATCAGTCATATAAAACAGAGTCAAAGACTAGGCAAAAATCTGACAAATTTGCTGACAAGAGAAATATCTTGTGCATGAGTAAACTCCAGCATTGAAGACAGGTGTTTGAAGAACACTGACATCTGTCACTGAAGTCTAAGAAAGGTGAAAAAACCCCTGGGGTTTGGGTCTTCAAAAATCCATTGTTGACTGCATATCCAGTCTTCCAGTATTTTTTAAAAAAGCCTTAGATTTCCTTAAATGCAACTTAAACCATTTCTTGATGTTTTAGAAATCTTTAGCTTTGGAAATTGTTGCTGGGTCTCTAAAAGCACCGTCTAACTGTTTGCATCCTTTGGTCCCAGGAGAGATGTTTACATCATTATCATGTGCTGCAACAGTTAGAAAATGGGATGGTTTTTCACATCATCATGAGTACTCCACATAATTGGGGCTTAATCATCAAGGCCCCAAGGGTAGCATAATGGTACTTAATTAGGACAGTAATGTCATCAGGCAAAGGTGCTCTGTAATTAAAGCACAGAACTATGCAAATCACTTCATCATTCTCTCACTCGCTTTTTAAGAAGCAAAAGGTACTTTTTATGTGGGCAAATGGTGACAGGGCAAATGGTTTTAAACTGAAAGAAGGTAGGTTTAGATTAGATGCTTAAGAAGGAAATTTTTACTCAGAGGGTGATTAAGCACTGGAACAGGCTGCCTAGAGAAGCTGTGGATGCCTCCAGCAGCCCCATGTTAGATGGGGCCCTGAGTAATCTGACCGAGAGAACGATGTGCCTGTCCACAGAAAGATTGGAACTCAGTGATCTTTAAGGTTTCTTCCAACCCAAGCCATTCCATGATTCTATGAGTCTGCAATTATAAAAACAAGGAAAGGATCAGCCATCCATTCCTGTCTTTTGTCTTTGGCTTCAGAAGTAGCTTCTTATGTTAGTAACAGAAATAAGGAAAGACAAAGTTTTAACAATCTTCCTGTGTAGTATACCCAGGGCTAGTAGGTTCTGTATTCATTTAACGGTCTAGTTACATCCCATCAATTTTTAAATTCACTTTGGTCTCTGGGTCTCTGGATAGTCAGTGTCTTATTTATCCTTGATGGTGGGACATGCAAGTACCCTCTTTAAGATGGTTTAAGAAGTAAGATTGTCTCTTCTGCACCATATATCTCAAAACAAAACCTTGGAGGTTGAGGTTCAAACTCCCGAACTGTTTCAGTTAACATCCTTCAGAAATGTTCCAGTTAGCATCCTTCAGAAATGTCCTTTTAATGAAGAATTTTGGGGGGGAAAGACACACACATAGTATACATTTTTCCAAGAACAATGAATGCAAGACTGTGTGTGAGGGAGTGTTCATGATTTACATATTTGTGGTGGAATGCCTGTGTGAGAATAAAGAGTGCAAAGAGAAGGAGAACACTCTCAATGTGTTGTGAACACTTGTCCTCTCCAAACTGAAAGAGTTTATACCTAGCTTCTGCGAAGGGCAAGATCCCACATATTTTCTTCTGCTGAATATTTTGCTAAATAGGAGCAATGACATCTTGCTACTGAGTAAAAGAACTTTTCTCCTGGTAAGAACTCGTGATAATAACAAGTACTTTCTCAACATTAAAGTCTGGGGTGGTTTTTCTTGGCTTGTTTGTTTGTTTGTTTTCTTGTTTAGTGTGTGGTTTTTTGTTTGGTTTTGTTTGTTTGTTTTTTTCTATCTGAAGACAATTTATGGTTAACATATTTTATAAAACCCAAAATACTTGTCAGTATGTGTTGCTCATTACAGACTCATTCTCCTAGTACCACTGGTTGCCTGATGATGGCAATGCAAAACCTCTCATAATTGTCTGTTTATAGCTGGGCTGAAAGTCTTTTTCTCATGGTGTAATTTATGGAGAGTGGCAGTCTCCTCTCTTCCCTCCTTTGAGCAATAGTGCCATCAGCAATCTTTACACAACAATCCTTGTGGCTGGAATGTTCTTATATGGAGAACATTACAGAACAACACTTCATTGCCAAAAAATCATCACGTAGCTTCAACAGATTCTACTCTGGGAAGAAATCAGTCCCCAAGGGGTATTAGCCAGTGGAGAAGAAGAAAAAATTCTGGAAGACCTGTGTGGTTGTTTAAATAAGTCCTGTCCTTTTTTTTTTTTTTTTTTTTTTCTGGAGAGTTTATTCTGGTTCACAAGATGGGGGTGGGGAAATTTGTGTATGGACATAAACATTTCTCATATTTATTTCCAGTACAACCCAGTGAACTTGCTGTTGGGAAAAATGTTGACAGTCTCTTAGATGCAAATCTTCCTAAGAAATATTGTGTATTATAAATATTTCCACAGAAAAGTATTTTATATTAATATTATCTGAGCTCTAGGTGAGACTGCCCAATAGATTCCATAGACATTCTTTAGTTCAGTAAAAATTGTGCTGACAACTTCATCTTTCTTCCAGTTCATCCCTAAGCCCAACAGCAGAACATCAACGATTTTTAAAGTTCCTTCAGTGCATTTTTTAGTTTATGGTGGGATATCCAGCTTTGATTCAGTTATTGAATTCCTGAAGGTACAAAAGTAGTAATTAATAATGAATATGAGTTGCAAGGAATAGTAAACTGCACAAAAACATTGCTCTTATAATTTCATTATAGTATGTTAGAAAATTTTGTGTTCTAAGACCTCTGATTTAAAATTTGGATGAAGTGCCTTAAATAATTTGCAAGCTCTCACAGCTCTGAGCAGTGTGTAAAGCCATTTTCTATGCTGTTAATAGTAATTATTTTAAAATAACAATTTAATATCAAACTTTTGTAAAAATACTTATTAATTTGACATGATAGGCAAAAAAAAAATGGCTTTTACAAATTTTTAGACTTGTTTCTGGGAGAGCATACTGTCTTGACTGTAGGCTGTCATGAGTCTGATTATCATGATAGGCAAAAAATAAATACTATATCAATCAGTACCATATCAATCAGTATCCATATACATCAGTGTACATACCCACGCACAAAAAAAATCCATCCTCACTAAGAAAGAGAGAAGCTGGAAAGCCTGGTTATGTTACCAGGAATTCCTGTACAGGGAGATTTCTTGGAGTGAAAAGCATCATAAATATCTCTGATAAGTTTAGGAGAATGAATGTGCTTTTAAGTTTCAAATTGTTTTTGGAAGGAGGAGTGAGTGATGAGTGGAAGGCCCATGATTGCACACAAAGTTACTTTATAAATGACCAGGTACTTATAAATGATCTCTGCATGCTGATCTTGGATATCTGATGTCCTTATGCAATTTTTAATGCTAGAACTAGTCAGTACTATGTATTTCATTGCCTCAGATCTAAAGATTTTCGAGTATTTTAATTTTCATACGCCAAGTTATTTTTGTGTAATTTTAAAATGCTTAAATAATTAATTGCTGAGATGACATAATGAGGGTATCACTGATGACATGAAGATGTTGTATAAATATGATTAAAGGTTTATCAAACCAGAGAAGTGTCAGCTGTACCTGGTAGAAGTTCTAGACAGTTTGTGACAGGCCTTTTATAAAAAAGACTAAAAAAAAAGGGTGGTTTTTTTTTCCATAGATTTTTCACAGGTAAGTAGAAAAACTATGTGAGAAACAGGTGCTGTTTGGTATGATGTGCATCAGGGGAGAAAATGTAACAAATAACCAATTCAATTTCTATTTTAATTCATACTAAATAATACCAACATCCCATGACTATTATTTTTATGCTAATAGTTATTCATCTGAATGGCATTTGGGAACATCAGTACAATCTGCACAAGAACAATGAAATCTAAAAGCATACAAGAATAAATTAAGGTATTTTTACAAATTTAACTTAGGAAATTGTTTAATTTCTTTTGTTTATAGAGAATTTATCTTTCCTGCTTTAAACTATTGTTTTGTCAGCCTGTGGACACTTATTAGGGAGTTGGAATGTCAAGTGCCTCTGGTCATGTGACCTGGGGGTACAGTTTTTGGCATGCCTGGTTCTGATGGTACCAAACTTAAAATTCTACAGTTTCCTATAAAATGCCAAAATGCGTCTGTGCTCCTGCAAGAAAACCATTGGAATGGACTGTCCAGAGGGATGATGGAGCCACAGTTCCTCAAGGTGTTCAAGAAACAGCTGGGTGTGACACTTAGTGCTAGTTGACAAAGTGGTGATTAGTCAAAGGTAGAACTCAATGACTAAAGAGGTCTTTTCCAACCTAAAGGATTCTGTGATGCTGTGATTTTTCCTAGGATCTGTGACTGAAAAAAGACAGAGCTGAGACTGTAATATTTCAAGTGAAAACCATCACACATCTTTCTTCTTAAAATAAGGATAATGGAATTGAAATTAAAGTGCTTAAATTGAAGTTGTAAACATGCATTAGATTCAAATGAAACAAAATATAATATGTAGTGGGGATAATGGGATTATGTATCTAATGATACATAGTTATGCAAGCATGACTAACTTAGTCCACACATAGCTCAATTAACACATAATAAATATCTGTGAACAACATTTATTGTCACTTGTCTATCTCCTCCTTCTAGAGAAAATTTTATTAATGCCAACAACTACAGGAAAATAATGGCTCATTATTCTTCTGCAAATACTGATTCAGAGATCCCTGTGAAACAAAGGGCTCATTTGTCTGTATCTCATCCAGGTTAGAAGGTTTTCTCTAAGCATATTTTTTTTTTTGTTTAGCCTACCCTGATGAACTGTCCAAATGTTTTCAAAAAATGATTGTTGCTGATTAGTTGGTGAGATCTCTTGCTAAGGGGAGTTCTGCTGGAGAAGATTCTCCAGGTCAACATTTTTCCTGGAACTTTACACTGAAAATTAAGAAAATTAATTTCAGGATGTCATACTTACATTTTCTCTAATATTAAATACTTATTGGTGCTATTCTATAATATTATATACAAAAATTTATTTCATGAAAATAAGAAAACACGTTGTCTATGCTACTTTTAAGGGAGCTATTTGGAGAAAGGGAAAAAAAAATCACATTGCAGCCAAGGATAAGCCTTCTTACTTCACTGGCATGTATGTCGTTTCTGAAATGTAGGGATAGGACTCACTGATGTATGCAGTTCAGACAATAATATATATTTTTAATCAACACAACTTTCTCCTCTGGTAATCACGTAAGTCTCTTAACTTACCGTTACTTTTGTGATATCCAAGTGAAATAGCATCAGGGTGAAAGCTAAGATTAAAATACATCTGGATTCAGTAATTTATAAATCCATTAAGCAGGAACAGCTTTGATAAAAAGAGTTATGTTCCTACTGTCAACATTTTGTATTCTTCTACCATGAGCAAAGCTGAAGCTCATGAAATCTCTCACTGTTTGTAATGCAGCCTGCATTCTCTAAAGGGTAAAGAGAAAAGAAAAAAAGAGTTCACAAATTATTTTGTTTGATATGTTCTTCTAAAAATACTTTTTCTGCCTCAAGATAGATTGGCAAGGGATAACACAAGACAGGGATTGTTTGTATTTCTTTGCTTTAATATTGTACTTGGTCTCCAGAAGCAGTGGAGCCTGCGGACGTAGTTGAATATTTGCAGGCAGTGCAGCACCAAAGACCAACCTTGCTCCCCCTCAGTCTGCAGAGATCTCTTCAATGTCACCAACAGGAAATGAATCAGATTCCATGTGCACTGCAGTGAAAGACAAGTAAAAGGACCATTTGAAAACTGTTGCTTTTTGAATCTTAGAGTAACAGCTAGGCATGGTCTCACTTGGAGGTAAATCTTTAAAAAGTGAAAAAAAAAATTTAAAAAAATTTAAAAGTTAAATGTATTAATATTAATAACCTCTAAGTAGGCTGAAGGGAATTGCAGGATATATTGCAGTTATACCACATGTAGGAAGAAGGCTTCTCTTGCAGATGCTGATACATAGTGGTGCTATATATTCATAGTGGTTAGATAAATGGATGGTGAGGAGGATTGGACACGCCTGAGCAGCTGGTCCCAAACAGAAGGGATCAGTAACAGTAAGTCCAGCTGCAGACAAGGCACTAGTGGGGTATCCTATAGGTTGCTATGAAGGCAAATATTATAACCTGTTCATTAACTATGTGTATGGTGGGACAGTGTGGACCCTCAGGCAGTTTGCAGATGATACAAAATTGGAAAGAGATATTGCTGCACCAGATGGGTGTGCTGTCAATCAGAGGGACCTGGACAAGTTGGAAAATTAGGTAGTCAGGAATTTTATGAAGTTCAACAAGAGAAACAATCAAGTCCTGAACCTGTGAGAAATAACTCCAGGCATAGTACAGGCCCAGGGACAAACAGCTGGAAAACAGCTTGGAAATGTCAGCTCGACCTTGCTCCCAATGCTCATTGTTCTGTCCTCTTTTAGCCAGCTTAGACCTTTGAACAATAAGCTGATGTATTGATCCATCTGAAAAGAAAATGTATTTTTAGATTTAATTTTCATCTAGATACAGCTCCTTCTTTACCCAGCACAAACCCTAGTACAAGGGAAATTACACTGACAAGCAAAAGGAATAAAGAGGGAACAGGTGGGATCAGAATCCGCATCTAAGTGTGTTGCATCTAAGTGACCATGTAATTATAGACTGAATGTGCAGGCCATCTGTCACAGAAAAATTTTGCACATCATCTGCAAAAAAGGTATTATTCTTTCACATGGATTATGATATCATGAAATTATCTTTTCCACAGAATTCTTGACTGTGCTTCTTAGTCAGATAGTTCTTCAGTGATAAGTTTTTCACTAAAGGGGGTTTTGAAATAGCTTACAGTTTTTCTAAGACAGAATGTCCTATGTCCTGGATTTATTTCAAGGCACATAAATAAAATGGTGCCACAACATTAAAATACATACATTTCAGCTTGTCTTGTTTCCAGAGCCATCAAAGTTCCAATCAGAGCATGCAACAGTGTTGGGTTTTCACTGAAGGTAAAATACTATCTAAATTTGTGCAAACAGAAACACAAATAAAAGCTTATCCCAAGAGATGTGAGCATTTCAGTGAGGATGAAAAAAAGATAGTGCGCATATATTAAGAAGAAAGAGCCTGGTGTGGGTGTTTAGAAGTTAAAATGTATTATAAAAATATGTTGGATCAAAGAGTTCAGTGTATATACTCTAATTTTAGGAGCCAAAATTATACATTTAAGAATAATTTAGTCACTATGCTTTCCTGTCTCATACCATGAAGAGAAGTAAGACTCTAGGGAGGGCAATTAATCTCAATCCATGATGTTTGCCTAAAGAATCAGAGAATTTATGCTCTGGAAGTACCTATTTCACTTCATGCCACGTAGCAGTTTTTTAACATCCCATTCTCATTCACTGATTCCAAATCTATTTTCACAAGTGCTATAAATAAACAGGGCAGGAGATGATTATTAACTCCTTAAATGCCTTTATTAAAGGGCAAAACTCAAGGGATTGCCTACACCTCTGCTGCTGCTCCCTCAGTCACTGCCAAGGAGGAGGCCTGAGTCGATTCTGCTACTGACACTGAAGAGCTGGCAGATCATCCTCACGGAAGTTCCCAGGAACTCTTTGGGCTCATTTCAGTCCAGAGGTGTCTTTCTTTCCAAGTGCCTTTGAGATTATGGTGAGCAGGTGAAAAGTGTTTACAGACAGCTTCATGTTTTGCCAGCAGGGTGGTGTTCTTTACCCACCCTGGATCTGGATTATGTGCTGACTCATTGTTGCTAGGGGTTTTTGGTGTTAATTGCACTTAACATTCTGGCAAGGCTTTAAGGGGGTCTCTGAGATTTCCATAATAGACGTGGATTTCAAGGCTTTAAGCAGACAGGGAGCCGACAGGAGGTAGGAAGCAGGAAACAGGAAGCAGGAAGAGCAGAGTGCAGATGGGGAGCAGTAGAAACTCAACAAGAGATAAGGGCATACAAAACTGGGTACAAACCATTCAAGATAACAATATGCATAACCATCAACAGAACAGCCAATGTATTATTAGGAGTCTTCAACACTTTTAAAGTAACCATCTACAGAACATTCAATATACAACTAGGAGTCATGGAGTTCCACTCACATCACAAGGAATAGCTAAACCAACCCTAAAACATCTCTGCACATACAAGGGCAGCAGGAGGGAAATAGAAAACAAAAGGCAAATTTAGATAGTAGATGCCTCGTGCATTACAGCTCCTGGGATATGGAGGAGTTTTATACTGCAGTTTTGCTGTTAATTTCAAAAGTAAAAAGAAAAACCAAATCAGCAGAGTCCATTTTTACTAACAGGCAGCAGTTCTAAAGGCAATTATTAGAGTTTCCACTTAAATATATTCAATAAGGTCTTCTGTTTTTTATGCATCTCCCATGAGAAGCCATATCTATGCTGAAAGGTTTTTCTGAAATCTAGACAGCAATCAACACAAGCCACTAAAATGACACTCCATGTCATCAAACATGCAGTGAAAATTTTTTACAATATTGAGTTCAGTAAGTAAATCAAGCCTTACTCAGTTCAATCCATAAAATTAATCAGGCACAACCTACCCTATACAGCTTAGAACAATCTTCATTTGCAAAGGTTTTGAACAGAAACACTTTTGGGCAATTAAATATGTAATTATATGCTTGTATCAGTTTAAACTATGTTTAATTAGCATAGTTTTAAACTCTTCATACAGTTTCATTTTCTCAAACATCTGAAAAAGATATGAGGAAAGATGGCCATTCACCACGTAAAATTCCACTTCACTTTTTACCTGTCCTTAGGTTATTTGCTAAAATCAGCTTTTGAAGAGTTGTTGTGAAGTAGCCCTCTGTTTACTTCTGAAAATGGCTCAGTATGATTTATCATCTCTAGAAATATTGACAAAAATCTTGATTTGAAGATCAGACCCTAAGAAAATGGAGACAATGTGCTCAAATCGCAAAGCTGGACAATGCCATTTTCATTAGCATAAACATTCCAAAAAGAGATGCTCCTCCTCTTCCTTACAGTTCCCAGTGGCTGCTGCAGATGAACTCCCTGCATCCTGAGCTGGCTTCTCTTCTGTCCCACCTTCCTAGTTTCTACACTTCCTTTCAACCCTGCAACAAAAGTATGCTGGCTGCCACTGGAATTGTGACCGTCCTGTCAATGTGTAAATTTCGTAATAGATGAAGTTTTGGACAGCTGGATATTTGTTAATTGCTCATCCAGCATGGCAGATGAAAGGATGGAGTGGAGGTAGTCAGTGTAGAGGAAGGAGAAGTGTTGTGACTCCTGAGAAAGTCAAGTGTGTGTCTGTCCATCACAGTTGTTAATAATACTGGGCCACATTGTCCCTATGCTGCCACCAATTCCTGGAAGCTAATTATTCATTGGCTATTGGTTTTCACTATCAGCTGTAAATAAGTTACACAACCAATAGACAACAGCATCATGTAATCAAGTAATGATCAGTCCCCCAGGTAAAATTATCATTGTATGAAATTATCCTGCCATTACTTTTTAATAGGCTGCCTAATTAAGGCAATATATCTTAATATATTGAATCCTTGTTGAGTCACGAAATAATTGATACATTGAATCCTTGTTGAGTCACAAAATAATATCTCTGTAAGAATAATGTAGAGGTTACTAAGGATTATTTTGAGGCTGGCGAAGCTGTTTCTGACAGCTCCCAAATGAGCTCTAATATATTGTATAGCCATTATTAAATTGGCATCATATGCCTTGAGATTCCTATTTGCTAATAATTTCTACATGCTTGCCTTTTTACAACAGTGGTTCTTAATAGATAATGAAAGTTAGAAAGAGGTAATAGAACGTATTGCAAGGCCTGGAGAAACTTAAACTTCTCTCAACAAAATCAACAGCAGTTGTGAGAGCACATAATAGAAAACAACAGGACATGGGGACCCAACTGATAAATCACTTTTAGCAGCTAGAAAGTTTCAGATGGATATTACTTTGTCAATAAACCAAGTTTTATATAGACTTAGCTAAAAGTTAACATGTTTATGACATGTTATGACAGCACTTTTATGCCAAAGACTGCCTTCTCCTAATGAAACAATTTGAAAAAATGGATTCCGGTACAAAAAAAACCCCTTTTGGATTGCAGTCACACAGTTGTGTACCCTGGCTGACTGAGCATCTTCTGTGTACACTTATATAGTACTTACCATTCCAGTGGTGCTTCTGAAGGAATGTCACAAATTCTATCCAATTATGAGAGGAAAACACAAACAAGTTATATTCTGTACCAAAGAAGTAAGGAATGAGAACTATAAATAAAATTGATCCAAATAAGCATAAGAATTGTGAAATTAAGCTCAATTACTTTAGCACATATCTATGATTAGGTAAGCCTAAGTCCTGTGTCATTATTGATCCATGCTCTTCTAATTTATTTTTTGTGTGTAATTTCCCTGGACTCCAGTAATATAATCCGGCACCTGAAATGGGTGAATTTTCCCTTTTCTAGAGAGTATGTTCCTGCTGGGGGATAGATTTGTTTCTTTTTTACTTATAGAATTTTTTTCCCCATAAGTTTCTAAGAAACTAACTACTGGGTACTTGTAGGTATTTAAACAGAACAAAGTGGCCAAAGGAGAGGAGTTGTAGCACCTGGCTGCACTTCTTTGGGTCGCTGGGAGCTTCTCTCAGAGGGGGAGATAACGCGAGTTTGGGGGCAGGTAAAGGGCAGGGCGGGGGGCAGCTGGGCTCTCTCCCTCTCGGCATCGGAGAGAGAGTGACCAAGCTGCTGCTCACTGGGGGAGGAACTCACTGCCACCACCAGGTCTGGCCCTGAGGAATCTACCATCATCTGCTGGTGTGCCCAGGAACTCCTCTTCCTGCCCTGCTGGGCCAGCCCTGTCCTGCTGTCGTGGCTTCTTCGGCCCTGCTCTTTTTGCTGTGGTTGGTGTGGCCCCGCACTGCCCTGCCCTGCCGGGACATCCCCGCTCTTCCAGCCACCACCGTGGAGCTTCTGATTTATCTCATCCTCCAGCCCAGGATTCTCCACCATTCCAGCTCCATGCTCTCAGAGTCCCGCAGGGGTACCGAGATCAGACTGCCCCTTGTTTCACAAAGCCCTCGAGGTTCCTGGTTCTGCTTATTATTAATGCTGTTATAAATTTAAAGAGCCAATTCCATAAAAAATGATTTATTTGCCAATGAAAATCTTGGACAGAGAAAATTGACAAAGCCAATGACCAAGGAAACAGTGCCAACACTGGGTGAAACCATGAGCGCAACATCTACCACGTTACACTCCCCCTGGTTTCACGAAAGACCAGGCTCATGCCAGCCGGGTTTATACCATTTCTGGCTGAGTCCAAAATTCTATAAGTCCCTTTGTCCCTCGGCGCCTTGGTTTTGGTGGATGTTGAAATCTCTGGCTGCAGGATCTGCTGTTTCAAAAGGTTTCCTGGGTGGAGGGGGTTCATGGCCCTGATAAGCTACTATCTCAGAGCCATCAGGCTTCGTCAAGGGCCTGATCGTTCTAGTCCTGGTCATTCTCCACCTTCTATTGGAATTGTAATTTCTTGGAGACGGGGGAGGTTCTTGCAAAATTTTCCAAGCCCTCTGCCCTGCTCCGAGAGGGTTTTTGGCTTTCTTATAAAGCTATATTTTTATTACTATTTACTATAACAACAAACATTATGAAAACATGAATTATTCCTTATTACAATGCTGTAGTTGTTGTTGTTTGTTTGTCTTGCTATACATACTAGTAAAGAACTGTTATTCCTATCCCCATAACTCTGCCTGAAAGCTCCTTTAATTTTCTAAACTATAATAATTTGGAGGGAGGGGATTTGAATTCTCCATTCCGAGGGAGGCTCTGCCCTTCCCTAGCAGACACCTGTCTTTCAAACCAACACAATTCCCTAGGTGAATTGATCCCTGAAGAGAAGTTACACCAAAGCCTGCCTCAGCATTTTCTAAAAAAGAGTATGTAGATGCAGCATTTACCTTTGGAGCCAACACAGCAAAGCAAACAAACAACAAAACAAAAAACAAAAACAAAAACAAAAACAAAACAAAACAAAACAAAACAACAACAAAAAATTAAAAAAAAAAAAAAAAAAAAAAAAAA